>JH651231.1:1012637-1121819 GCA_000260095.1 Tetrahymena borealis | reverse complement strand
GTTGTCTATAAAGCACTCAAAGAAAATACATAAAAAGAGGGATTGGATTCACCATAATAATTGTACTTATTTTCCAGTTATTGTTAATAAGATGTTTTTTTTATTTTTTGTAATAATATTTATATATCAAAATAATTAGTTTTAGTATTTTAATTTAGAATTTATTTTATTTTTATAAAATTAAAATTTATTTTTAATAAACTTAATTTTATTTATATTTTTTAATAAATTTTATTAAGATCTGATCTGTATTATTGTTGGATACAGTGAATTAAGCAAAAAAGTAAAATTATTAAAGTTACAGAATATAAAGATTTAAATTGTGATATTATTATCATTCTCTTTAATTTCACTATTATTTTATTAAATCAATTAATTGTATGTATTCCCCTAAAGATTTTAGAAAATATTTAAATCTTAGGAATCCTTAATAAAATTTTAAATGGGAGGACGATAATGATAATTTTTTTATAAGAATGATTAATAAATAATTAATTAATTAATAAGGTGATTTAATATAAAAATTTATAAATTGGTTTTAAAGAGAGATAGAAAGATAGATATTGTTTTTATTGAATGTAAGAATTTTGGTGATAATATAATTATATAAAGTTATTTTAGAATATATATAAACATCATTTTTTTCCTTATTCTTGATCGATTTATTTTTAGTATTTTTTATAAATTAATAAAGCAGCTCTTGCATCAGAAACTGAGTCATGAGAACCTTCTTAGAAGGTTATTCCTAATTCTTATTATACCATCTTTTTAAGAGATACTTTTTTACCAGCTCTTCTAAGATCTTTATAATTAGAAATATCTCTGAGTAAATTATCTTTAGAAGGTGTGAACTTAATAGAAGTTAAATCGTGTTAAATAGAATGGCCAACAATTATTTTATCTTTTAAGATTTCAAATATTTTATTTTTAACTTCATTATAAGTGGGAGCATTCTTGATATGAGTGAAGGTAATACCACTGACTCTAGTTAAATAATCTTTAATTTTCTTTTAGGGTCTTACATAAGTATCAATTAAAACATGGCCATTGTAATTAACGATTGATACTCTTGCTAATTCTTGAGTAGGTAAACTATTATTAGAGGAGCCGTAACATTGAACCATTTCACAATCAATGGCAACTATGGGAGTAGATCCTTTGAATCCATCCTTTGAGGGCTCTAATGATTTATATATACTTGTATGAGTATTTTAACTTTATTTCTCTCCATTTTGAGTATTTTTAGTGGCTTTATCACTAGGTTCAATAGTCTTATTCTACTATATCATGAACTTTTACCAGTTTGCTGAAATATCCTTAGGTGCTTTAGGCTTTACATTTCTTGGCTATTATTCCTTCTTTTCTGTTTATCCTTCTCCCTAAGTTTTATCATCTCCATTTATTTCTTTTACAGATTTCTTGTTGAAGCTAGGTTTAATTGATTTTGGAAAAATCTTTTTTTCATTTTAATGAATGTTTTTGGCATCACCAGAATCATTTTTAAATTTCTTTTTCAACTGACCTCCAAACTACTCTTCAATATCTTCTCTGTTAGAATTGAAAGAGTTAAAGTCTAAAGATTCTAAGATCTTCATTTGGGACAGCTTTTCTTGCTTAATTAATTCTTATTCTTCAACTTGGTCACTCATTTCCTTTTTATTAAATTTGTTTGTTTCTACTTTACGATAGTTTTTTGAATATTTTAATTCTTAATCAGCTAAATCTCTATGATGAACATCTATTAATTTAATTTAGGCCTTTGATATCCTTTAGTGTTTCTGACCAAAGCACTAATATCCAAAATAAATAAATAATAATACTTTAGTTTTTCTGCTAGAAATGGAAAAAAGGGAATAAATTATCTATCAAATGCAAAAAGAATGAAATATTTAACACAACAAAAGCATTTTAATTTAAAAAAATATTTGGAAATTAAAACATATGAAAATTGTTGTAAAACAAAATGTTTATTATTTAAATATAATCTGGAGTTAAGTCTACTTATTATGCAATAATAAATACAGGTTATATTCAAAATATTTGTTAATTACATGACAATTAATGTATGGCTTAAATGAAATTATCTATTACTTTCAAATTCTTATGATTTCATTGCATCTGTAGTTTAATTAAATATATGAAGCAGCATAATTTATTTACCAGATTTAGAAAGAATCATTTGCCTTAATTGAATTAAATTTTAAGTAATTAATCTTATTCATACATATCCTTCCTTCTTATAATCATAATTAGAAGGAATGATATCGAATCTTGATCAAAATGGGGTGTTCCCCTTGAAAGTAAGCTCTTATGCTAAAGAAAATCCTTAAAATATTCTTAATCATGTTAGAAAAACTCAAGATTCTTTAATAATATCTCATGTACATAATATGGCATTGAAATCACCTTAGATTATTTCAACAACAAATAAAAACTCTGCATAATCTGAGTTTGGTATTAGCGATCCAATAAAATAAATAGAAAAGATAAAATAAAAGCATTCTTAGAAGTTTAAGGAGTCTCACTTCACCATGGAGAGAATTGGATTGAACCCTTCATCTTATTCTTCAATTGTTTATAAGAAATAATCAAATAACTGCATTCATTCAATTAAAGAATATATAAACAGAAGTAATATAGGATTTCCTCAGGAATTTACTTACAAATAGTAATCTAAGGAAGCGTGCCAACAACAATAATAAACTAATTAATAATAAACAAGCCAATCTCCCATTTTTATTGAATCTATTCCTAGTTTTAATAAGAGATATAAACTTTAAAATAAGTAGCAACTGTTGAAGAATATTGAATAAGATGAAGAAGAGTATTGTAAATAATTTCAAGAATAGTTGAGAGAAGTGTTCTCTTCTAAGAAAAAGCCTAACAACATTTAAAATACTGTAAACATAAGCTAAATTAAATCTACTAATGAATCAAAAAAGTAGTAGGGTACTGATTAAATACAGGAAATTGCAGAATTATTACCCCCTCGATATATGAAGGGCATTTATCCTTAGAAGATAACTTTAAAAAGTAAGATAGGTACTGGAGTTTCAACTCCTTTAAATGACCCCAAAGAAAGGAATTTTTCTCCTCCTAGAAAGGTTTAGCAAAATAATAAGATATCACCTAGTAGAGTAAATTAAAGTATGCTTAATAAGGGTGAAATTGTTCCTTCTATTTCTCCAAAAGAAACTTAAAATAATAATACTGTGCTATGCTAAGGTTAATTGCCTTTATCACCAAAAATAAAAGAGAAGAATAGCGATGTATTGTTTGATTAGATTTTAAAATAGAAGAATCCACTTATAGTGGAGGGTAGTATCTTTAATAAAAAAGATAATAATGAGAGAAAGGTCAATAAACTTAGGTATTCTAAAGATGATATGAGTACGGCACTTAACTAATCAGCTAACAATTAGTAGAAATATTTGTAATATTTAAAGCCATCATCTCCTTTAAAATACAAAAATAATTTTCAAAAGAACTCTAAAGGAGCACATTTTTAATAAATCTAATAGCCTTAGATAGGATAATCCTATGGGATATAATTAGAAAACAAGGTAAATTTAGAAAATGAATAGCAGCACCTAAAGGATAATTTACAAAAGAATAAAACAGAAAACTCTTCTATGGATTAAATAAATACTAATTTTTTAAGAATTCATACATATAGTAAAAAAAATAAATAGCTAAATAAATAAAAATAAAATCTTTTAAGTAATTCTCAATTTGATGATTCTTAAATCTTGAATAATTAGTCTAATGTAAAGATCTAATAGTCTTCAGTCAATATTCCCAGATAAGATACCTTATTAGTAGAATCCTTTTCAAAAAATTAATCTAGGAATTCACAGGGAGCAATCATTGCCAATTCTGTTCTCCTAGATTCTATGGTAGATTACGAAGAATAGTATCAAGAAATATAATAGAGTGAGATAGAAAAATAATCTAAGGCAAATAAATATTTAAGTAAACTCGGCCTTAACAATAAATATAGCAAAAAGGATTATTTGAGAGTATAAAACTCAACAGGCATAAATCAAGAGTTCTTAGATATAAATTTTGATCATGAGGATCTAATTCCAAAGTAAAAGAATAATTCATCATTAATAGGAGCAACTTCTATATAAAGCAACTATAATGATGACACTTAAAATAGTATTACTTATCAAGCTAATAATAATAATAATAATAATTTTAACTCTCACTAAAGATCCTTCTCTACATAACCTCATATAGTTTCATAAATTTTATAAAATCAACAATAAATTGGATAAAAAGTAAAGGATCACCTATTCTTATAACATGGATAAAATCAACTAGAATATTAATAATAAAAGAATTAATAATTCTAGCATTTAGAGTAAAATTATAGATAGAAGAATAAATCATTTCATTTACAATCTTAAAATAAAGATTAATTTATTCTTCCTAAGGTAAATACATCAAATAGCCCAGATATGTCTAGAAACATGAGCATTATATAATAATGTGAAAAAGAAAGAAAAAATTTGAATTATCTGAGTAAAAAATGGGAAACTAACATAGATAAAATGTCAAAAGAAAAGAGCAGATACAATTAAAAGTTTAGATACTTTTAAGAGTAAAATAGTGTTCCTGAAAATAGTATGATATTTTAGTATTATTAAAAGCAAAGGTTTAATACAGATTTATGAAGTAATTAATTCAAAGATTATATTTCTTTTTCAATCTATATTTTTTTACTTATATAGTTTATTATCATAACAAACAATCTAACAAATTAAAAATATAAAGTTAAAAATAAATTCATTTAATAAATTCTTATTTTTTAATAAATTCTTATTTTTTAATAAATTCTTTATGGCTATTTTGTTTATTACTCTTTAACTTTATTTATTGAGATCTATTCTTCTTAATTCTCTTATTTATAAAACTAAGTACTTCAAATATTCTAGATTCCTATTAATATGATATAACTCATTTTTGATACATTTTATCATTTATATTAACACTTAAATGAGAGAAAGAAGGCTAGAATACAATTTTAAGGATATATTTCTTAATGTTTAGCCTTTTTAGATTATCAACTAAATTTTTTATATATCTTTATTGAGGCTATAAATAAAGTTTAAATATAGATATAAATATTAATAATGATACTTTTAAAGATACTAATAATGATACAATTAAAAAATACTGAATACTCTTAAATATCCTTTTTTTAATTGTAAAAATAACAAATTCATAACTATTTTTGTATAAATTATTTACTGTTTAAAATCTAAAATAAATAATAAAAGGATTAATTGGTATTAGTTTACAAATATTTCTATACCGATGACTGGCCACAATTAAAGTATAAAATTTATATGGTTCGATAAAATTAATTAATTAGCATTAAAAATCAGTTAGGATTATTTTTGGATGATAAATTACGTCATCGTTTACTATTAAAACTCTAGATAAAAATGCAAAAATTATATAATTATGATAACTTTCTTCTATCAAAAGGATATGAAAAAATCAAGCTCTTTGCTTTAAAATTAATTATAAAAGCTTGCATTTTATTTTGAAAAATAAATAGCCTTTTGATTTAGATAGGAGAAGGATGAATTTAGATAAAATAGGATTCTGCTATCCATCATGAGAAAAACCATTAAACGGAAGGTATGATTGATGTTATTGGATAAAACAATGTTAAGTTATAGAATTTTTAGTCACATTTGTAGATAATTTTACAGATAATCTTACTTTAACAAAAATTTAGTTATAGTTTTTGGTATTAAAAAACAAATGAATTTAGCAGATAAGTAATTATAAAATAAGAAGAATAAGAAGTAATAAAACAAGTAATTAAGTAAAAAGATAAAAGCTAGATAAATATGATTCTCTTACTCCTATTTGTATTATTCATACAAATATAATCCTCCTACCAAACAGACTGTGCAATCTTAAACTCAATTTTAGAAGTCCCTTCTACAGGTTGCAATCTTCCTTTCAATTAAAACTAAGTCTATGTTGTAGATAAACTCATTTTAAATGGAGAGCTCACTATTAATAGGCACATTCATTTACAGTACAAATAGATGGTGATAAACGCTGGGGCGGCAATGAATCTATACTCTAATTTTGAGAAAATAGTAATAGAAGATATAGGTAATGATGTTTGTGATAAATAAGCAAGCAATGTTGGCAGCATTACAATGTCCTTATAGTCTTTAGCCTAAAATCCTACCTACAATATTTACCTCATTAATAATAATAACATGGAACTTACCCTAAAAGATACTCCATTAGGGCTTTTCCATGGTGTAAAGATCCTAATTTCCTCTGTTTCAGGTAAAACTGAGTATGCCGAAGTAGATAAAGTTGTTGGCAAGACAATTTTCTTAAAGGAAAAACTAAAAAATAGTCATTAGCCTTGGTAAATTGCTGCCTATGGACTTATTGATGCATATCCTTAATTGATAATACTCGATGAATAAAGAATAGTCTTTAAAAGGTAAAATTCACTAACAATTATTCCATGATAAATGAATGAATTAATTTAAAATAATTAGCTTAATTTATAAATCAATTAATAATGAATACTTATTTGTCTTATGATTATCATATTAATATCCCTTTGATTTTAATTGAAATATTTACAAATTTTTTATTTAATAATATAGAAATTGTCTTCGAATTATCCCAAAGAAACCACAATCAAGTACAGTAAATACAGGAGCACTTTTCTAAGATATGAAAGGTCTTTCATATGAAAATTAAGATAAAAATAATATAATTGAATTAGATCAGTCTATATTCATTAATTCAGATGGATTTACTAACTCATTCTATTAAATAACTGGTAGGTTTTCCGATTTAATTTTTATTAATGTGAATAAATTGACAATTACGGATCAAACAAAATTTTCTGGTTTCCCTAAATTAAATTTTTACAGAATGAGATCAGCTGAAGTTACGATCAACTCTGAAAAAATTAAAGAAAATATACATGATTCTAGCATTTACAGCGATTGTTCTATGAAATTTATTCTCAATGGCAAATCACTTTATAAAATCAACAACTCTCAATTTATTAATTGCGAATTTACAATTTCTAATTCAGTTGATTACAACCTAAATTTACTTAACCTCAAAATAATTAACACTGTTTTTAAAACAGAAGTCTCCTCTGTTTAATTATTAGACATGTAATTATGTTCAATTTAAGGTAAAGAGTTGAATTTCTTAAATTTTATAATTCAATAAGCTAATATTTTATCATGCGCTTTTAACGGGAAGGGTTTAAGCTATGCTATTTTACTTCCAAATCTAGAAACTTTAAAGGAAAGCTAATCCTTAATAACTCTTAAGGTTGAATCATCTCATTTTATTAACTTTGAAGATAAAGGATATCCTTTAATAACTACTGATTAAAAGAGTGATGGCTATTAAGAACTAGTATTAATGTATTCAATGGTTTATTATGAAGTCAGCTTATTTCTTAATTTTTATAATATCCTTCCAAGCAGCAACCAAAAAGTGATTTTCTTGCCTTAGTCATACATTTGGTATTAAGACAATTAAAATAAAGGTACTTATTTAGCTTTACCTCTTGATAAAGAATAGTTTAAAAATTCAATGTTTAGAAGAATTAATCCTGAGACTTCAGTGATATATCACAAACCACTGTTTTTGTTTTCTTATTACATTGGTGCCATTTATTTTGATCTAGGAAATGTTTAAGGATATCACATCCAAGCTGTAACTTAGGAATTCACTGAAAAATGGTCGATAAGAAATCCTTATTATTTAATGGAAAATACTCTTTATTCAGCTTACTTTAAAGAAACAAGTACTGGAGAATTAGCACCAGCTCCTTCTTTTTTAGGAATGAGAATATACTAAAGTGACTCAGATGCTTTTAATAATATTCCTTAAATAAAACTTTACTTTAAATCGACTGTGCCTATTAAAAGTATAAAAATTAGATTTAATAATTAAGATGTTAGCTCATCTAAATATGTATTTATCAGTCCCATTGATGGAAGTTTAAATATTTCCCCTTAAGCAAAATCTGATTTTAGAGATATTGAAATTAGTTTGGCTATTACTAGTTGTTAAGAAGGACAATTCTTATAAAATGGTTAATGTGTTTCTAGTTGTGATCCCGGATTATATCCTCTCAATAATATATGTTTAGATGGATCAGCAAAGAACTATTATTACTTTTAGGATAATTAATACTCACCTTGCTTGAAAGGTCTGAATAGCTCTTGCTAAACTTGTACTACTGATAAGGATTGTTCTGCTTGTATTTTACCTTAATTGTCTGCTTCTAATCTATGCCAAGCTGAGGAATTCTAAAAGATTTATGTTAAATAGGGAATTACTTATTCCTTTTAGAATTGTTTAGAAAACTGCTCATCCTGCTCTGATTTGGTAACATGCAATACTTGTATAGATGGTTATGCTTTGAGTAGTGATTAAAAGAAGTGTGAAATATGTCCAAAAGGTAGTTTTATTTAAGATGAATAATGTATAAAATGTGATGATTCTTTGAATTGTTTAGAATGTTTCTCAAATATTAGTAATGGATGCAGAGAGTGTAAGCCAGGGTTTATTCTCAACTAAGGAGTATGCACAAAAGAGTGTGGATCAAATTAATACTTAGATAGTGATGGAACTTGTTAGGATTGCGATATCAGCTGTTAAGGATGCAACAAATTTGGCTGTACAAGATGTACTGATGGAATGGTAATTAAAGTCACTTATAACGGACAGTAAGCTTATAAAAGTTGTATTCAAAGTACTTGCACTTCACTTCAAATTATTAACAGTAACAATGTATGCTAAAATTGCTTTGATCAAACTAATTAGAAAGGATGCTTTGATTTTTATCCTCATTCTATTCTTCCTGATCCTGGTTAATATGTAGAATTATTTATTTCTGGTTACCATAGCTGTAACTCTAGCTGTAAAGAATGCTTATATTCAGCAGATAATTGTACTAAATGCAATCAAGATTACACTTTTGTTAGTGGAAATAGTGGAAAATGTATTAAATGTAGTGATGGTTTTTATAGGTCATTAAATGATTAAAAGTGTCTTTAATGCAGCTCACCATGTAAATAATGCTCAGGGGCTTAGGATAGCTGTTTAAGTTGCATCCCTGGTTATTATCTAGACAATAAAGCTTGTAAGAAATGTGATTCTTCTTGTTTAGAATGTGATTAATCTGCAAATCAATGTACATCATGCTAACCAGGGTATGCTTTAAACCAAGGAAAATGTGAAAAATGTGATAAAAACTGCTTAGAATGTATTAATTCTACAACTTTTTGCACAAAGTGCCATGAGAAATCTTATCTGTCTTTGGATAAGTGCGTTGAATAGTGCCCTAATAAATAATATAAAAATGAATAAAATAGAGAATGTATGGATTGTGACTTGATAAAATGCAAAACTTGCGAAGGAGAAAAAGATAAATGCAGTTCTTGCAATGATGACCTTTATTTATAAGAGAAATAATGTGTTTAAAGCTGTTCGAAAGGTTATGAACTTGAAATAAATTAATGCATAAAAATAAAGTTAAATAGTAGCGAATCAGAGGAATTAGCTCCAGGGGTAATTGTTGGCATAGTATTTGGTTCTTTGATTGTATTATTGATTATAATTATGTTCTTTATTGCCATTTAACGTTCAAGAGTTTATAAGAAAATAAAGTAATTAGATACTAAATAGGCAAGTGAAGGATCAAATAATTAACTTCAAACTAACTAAGATATCGAAACTAAAAATAATTTTGAGGATTAAAATATTCTGAATGGATAAGGCAGCTAAAAAACTGTCATTAAAGTAATCTAATGATTTAAATTAGCATTTCTATTCAAATGAGTTATGTATTTTTATATTTGCTTTAGTTAAATTATAACTTTTTAATTAAATAATACCTTAATTAAAATATAATAAAATACTATTACCCATTATTACCAAATCGATCACCCAAAAAACAGAGATATGTGGGGGGAGGGAGAGGAGAAAAAATTTGGGTTTGCCAATTTTTATTTTTAATTAAATTAAATAGTGTATAAACTTTCGGTTTTATTACTTTTTTAATTTAAGTTAATAATTGGTCAAAAGATGATTTTGATCCAACAATTAATCAATCAATGAATGAATGAAGCTAATTAATCAAAATAATTGTTTGTAGGATAAATAAACTTTTTTCTATTCTTGTATGTATATTCACATCAAACCCTTAGATTAGAAAAATCGTTTTTAAATTTTCTTAAATTTTGGATTATGAATAGAATAATATTAATAATAAATGAGATGTAATCCAATAATATTAGAAATTGTTAAAATAAAATTAGGTAATATTTTTTTTAATTTTAAGTTTTTTCAACAACCAACTAACTAACCAACTACAATTTAAGATTAGAAAAAAAGATTTATTATAATAGAAAGATTATAAAAAATCTGAAAATATAAAAGTTATTTGATAAGCATAAAAAATATCAGAATGACAGTATAGAAGAATTCTTCATTTCTTTTCATAATAGCTTTAGTACTTCTTTAAGTTAAATAATCTCAACAAGCAGACTGTGTAGTCTAAAATGATGAGTTGGTAGTACCCTCATCTGGTTGTTCTCTTTAATTTAACCAGAGTTAACCAATAGTAGTTGATAAGCTCATTTTATAGGGTAAGCTGACTATAAATAGACATGCTCACTTGCAGTATCGATAATTGGTAGTTCAACAAGGTGGAGGTATGGATATTAACTCTAATTATGAGAAAATTGCAATTGAAGATATAGGTAATGATAGCTGTGAACCATCAGAATAGGAAAGTCCTTCTTTAGAAATGACTTTATAATCGAAATCCCAAAATATCATTTATAACATTTATGGCATTATCAATCATAATGAACTCATCCTCAAGGATAATCCTCTTGGGCTTTTTTATGGAGTATAAATTCTAGTATCATCCTTAGCTGGTAAAACAGAGTTGGCAGAAGTTGACAGAGTTGTTGGAAAAACTGTTTATTTAAAGAATAAGCTAAAAAACAACCATTAATCATGGAAGATAAGTTCTTCTACTCAATACGAAGAATATCCACAATTAGTAATCATAGACGAGCAAAGGATTGTATTTAAGAGGTATTTAGCATTATTAGATTTTAATTCTCTATTCCATTCTTTTTACTGGTTTTAATTTACCATTTTTCAAATATTTAACATTTCCAAACCTTACTTAATTCCTTTTTATTCTATGCACTTACCCATTTATTAATTTGGTGATTCATTATTATTTCAATAAAATTTTAGTTCTACTTTTGAAATTTATTTACCAATTCAATGTAGATTTATTTTTCTAAATTAAATTAATTAGAGGATGCTTAAGAATGATGATAAAAAAGCCTTTAAACAGTCCAAAGAATACTGGTGTGATATTCTAAGATATGAAAGGCTTGTTTTTAGTAAATGAGAGCTAGTTTAGTATATCAGAACTATCCCATACTATTTTCATTAATTCAGAGAGCGTAACAAATTCTTTCTATGAAATCTAGGGTATCTTTTCAGATATAATCCTTATTGGTATTAATAAGATAACTATTTAGGATTAAACAATGAACTCTTTGTTCTCTCGTTTTTCTTTCTATAGAATGAAATCAGCTATTGTGTAAATGAATGCTGAAAATTTCAAGCCAAATCTTCATGATTAAAATCTGTTCAGCGACTGTAACCTTAAAATAGTTTTCAATGATAAAATGACTTTTAAAATCAATAATTCACAATTCCTTAACAGTGAAATTACATTTTCTAATTAGCTAGCCTACTAGATGAATATAATCAATTCTAAAATTCTAAACTCCGTTTTTAAATCAGAAGACTATCACATTAATGATTTAGAAATCTCCTAATGCTACATCGCTGGAAAAGAATTGAATTTAGAAACGATATGGTTTGAAAATGGAACTATCAAGAATAATTACTTCAATGGAAAAGATTTAAAATATGCAATTTATCTCACCGAAATTTCTACGCTAAAGAAAAAAACTTCTATGCTCTTATTGAAGATAGATGGAAACCATTTCATTAATTTTGAAGATCATGGCTATCCTTTAATCACTTCATCACTAAAAAGCGATAATTATGAAGAAGGGGTTTTGATTCACTCCAAAGTTTAATATGTAGTCTTATTGCTTGTAAATTATTATAATATCCTTCCTGGTAGCTCCCAAAAAGTTATTTTCTTACCTTCTTTAGTTCTTTGGCACACAGATAATTCTGGTAAACCTGAATAAAATCTTATCCCTCTAAGTAAAGATTTGTACAGCAAGACTAGATTCCAAAGAATTCTCCCTGAAACTTCTATAATTTATCATAAACCTTTGTTCAAATTTAATTCTTCCTTAGCTACAATCGAATTTGATATTGGAGACATATAGGGCTACCATTTTGAATCAATTACTTAGGAATTCTAAGAATAGTGGCTTATGAATAAACCTTATTATTTACTTGAAGATACTATTTATAGGGCTTACTTTAAGCAATCAAATACTAACGAAATTTCTCCAGCTCCTACTACATTAAAAATGAAAATATTCTAAGATACTAAAAACACTTTCAATAAGATACCTTAGATTAAACTGTACTTCAAACCGACTTTACCTATTCTTAGCATTTAAATTAAGAAGAACGACGAAGAAGTAAGTTCTTCTAATTATGTTTCGATAGATCCTATTGATGGTTCTTTAAACATCTATCCCTAAAGCAATAGTCTTTTAGAAGAGACTGAAATTAGTTTAGAAATTAAGATCTGCAAAGAAGGATAATTTGTAGCTAATGACATATGCATGTTCAAATGTCCTGAGAATTATCTTCATCTTAATCATGTTTGTCAAGATTTAGAAGACAAAACAAGAAATAATTATTTCTTTAAGGAAGGCAAGTTTTTACCTTGCTTAAAAAATTAAAATAGTTAATGTAAAACTTGTTCAGATGAAAATACTTGCAGCGAGTGCATTTTACCAAGTCTGTCTCCTAATTTCTAGTGCTAAGCTAAGCTTTATTAGTAATTACTAGTTAAAGAAGGATCTACAGTAACTTATAAGAATTGTATTAATAATTGCTAGGAATGTTCTGATATATCTACTTGCGATGCTTGCTTAGACGGATTTGCTTTGAGTGATGATAAAAAAACTTGCGAAATTTGTGCTAAAGGTAATTTTATTAAAAACAATAAATGCACTCCTTGCAATCCTTTACTAAACTGCGATGAATGCTTTTCAGATAAAGGAGGTGCTTGTAGATCATGCAAGCAAGGGTTTACTCTCAGCTAAGGATTTTGTTAGCAAGAGTGCAAAAGCAATTAATATTTAGATAAGAATGGAACTTGCTAATTATGCCACAGTAGTTGCTTAGAATGTAATAATGGTGGAATAGACAACTGCACTAGATGTTAAGCTGGCAATATGCTTTCGATTAACAAAGATCAGAAATAAGGTAAGTGTATTGCAAGCACTTGTTCTAAACTGTAATTCATTAATAACAACTATTAATGCCAAAATTGTTTTGATTAAACCAATTAAAACGGATGCTATGATGCTTACCCTCATTCCATAACTTGTGAAGCTGGTCAAGTTGTTAAAATATCATTCTCAGGATGTCACTAATGTGATGCTAGTTGTAAAGGATGCTAATATGAATCTAGTAATTGCTTACAGTGTAATTAGAATTATGTATTCGTAAAGGGAAACAGTGGTAAATGCACTTAATGCCCTGATGGATAATATTTTTCAGAAGGTAAGTGCTAAAATTGCAACTCCCACTGCAAAAAGTGCTAAGGAACTAAAGATTCATGCCTCAGTTGCAATTAAGGTTACTACCTTGAGAATAGTATTTGCAAAAAATGTGATTCATCATGTTTAGAGTGTAATAAATCTTCTTCATTATGTACCTCATGTGTTCCTGGAAAGGTATTGAGTAATGGAAAATGTGTAAATTGTGATCAAAATTGCGCTGAGTGCTTTAAATCTCCAGGTAACTGTACTAAGTGTAATGAAAAAACTTACCTTTTAACAAATAAATGTGTAGAATAATGTCCAAAAACTAAATACAAAAATGAAGAATAAAGGGTATGCGAAGATTGCGATTTTACTTTTTGCAAAGAATGCGAAGGAGAAAAATATTTCTGTACTGATTGTAATGAAAACCTTTATCTAGAAGAGAATAAATGTGTTAAATATTGTAGCAAAGGATTTGAAATCAATGGTAATAAATGCAATAAAAAATAAGATAAAATACCAGATATCAAGGTTTCTAAAGACAATGAGGACAAAGGATTAAATGTAGGTGTTCTTATAATTGGTATTATCCTGGTAATTCTATTAATTATTTATGTTTATTCTACAAAGGGTTCCAAAACCTACAAACAAATTGAATAAAAAGAAAAGAATAACAAAAATATTAATAATCAAATTCAAATGCAATAAGACATAGAGAGTAAAAATAGTTTCGATGATGAAAACATTAAATTAAGACCTTCTTAGAAAATAGCTTGAATTCTCAATTAAAAGAAACATTCTCTTATTATCTTAACCACTATAATAAAAGATAAAAATAAGAATATATTTTCAATAAATAATTTTTTAATTTCTATAATTTTTATTTGAAGAATAATATGGTTTTGTCAGTGCGTGGATTTATGTCTTTGTCAAATTTTAATTTCCTAAACATTTATTTTTTAGTTTTCATTACTATTAAGAATTAAGCCAAATAAAATATAAATGATAATTAGATAGCAAAATTCAATAGAAATTAAGGATAATTACATATTCTATTAATGTAATAAGATAATAATTAAATGTGTTATTAATGTTAAAATATTGTTAATTAAGAGATAAAATTGTTTCAAAAGATAATTTTAGAATTATTATTTTATAAAATCTAATCAAAATATTATTTCATAAAATCTAATCAGAATATTAATTATATATCTTAAATTAATGCATAAATTAGTTGATTTTTTCATTTTTATTTATATTTTATAATGCCACTACAAACAATTTAATATAAATGAAAAAATTTTTGAAAGATACTGATAATACAATTGAATATTTACTTACTCATAATAAACAATAATAAATACTATTATATTAATAAAATTATATTAAGTCATTTGTTATTTTATTTATCTTAATTTTCAAACATATTTTTCATCATATTTTAGAAGAAAGATTGACCCATTAACATTTAATTAAAGCCTCTATGATTAAAGAAGTTTGGCATTTAATTCATCATATTCATTTGATTATTTTAATTTTACTTATTCAGTTCTTATATTTCTTTGCAATCAGTTGTATGTCTTACTTATTTTTTTCCATTAATTACAGTTTCATAGCTATAAGAGCATCCACAAGAATGCTATTGAATAAAAAAAGCAAAAATAATTAATAATATTGAGATTTATTTTCTCATATGTTTTTATAATATGTTAATTTAAATATTTTTTAGATTTTAATTAATTATTGTATTCCATGAAATAATTAAATTATTAATAGAAAAACATAATAAAGTAGAAAATGATTTATCTAAAAAATTTTGGAATTAAAAGTTAAATTCATAAAAGATTAGATTTAAATATTCAATTAATAGATTGATAGACCTATCAAATTATTCCTTTTGATTTAAAATTCATTGATTATTTTATTTCATTTACAAAAAATTTTGTTGATTAAAATTCCAAAAACATATATGATCGTTCTATTTGCTATGATTTTTATCATCCCGAATAGTCTTCTCCTTGTGTTTAAAGTTATCTTGATATTACTTAATATCAAATAAACAATAATAAAATCTTCTATTTCAACTTAAAAGCCTAGCAAATGGAAATAGATTCTGTAAATTGTTAAAGTATTATTCAATTCTAAGAAATATAATAGTTTATTAATAAATAATATAGCAGAGTGGTTTTGCTTAGATATTCTATTTAAAACAAAATTAAAAGTCATATCAATACATCAAGGATAAAAAATTAAATAAAATTTACTTAAAAGGATTAGATGTCTAATGGTAAAAAAAACTAAGCTTCTTAAATTGAGCTTGATTTTGGTATATGGCATCTATTACAGTATTTTTCTAATAGAAGAGTTAAATAATTAATTAAGGATTTAGAAACTGTGACCAATTTTAACTTAGCAAAAAGAATGTGTATATGAATGATATGGTTTATTAAAAGTAAAAGAAACATTTTAAAAAGGATAATCAAGAAAAATTAAACAAAATTTTAATAAAAATTTAATTAATCATAAGATATTACTTCAAACATAAAGTCTAAGTGAAAAATACTGAATATCTCTTTTATAATTAAAAATCTCCGCATAAATTTCCACACTTTGGTGTAGAACTGTTAAATGAATAACTTTTTCAATCATTAAATTGAATAAATTATGGACAAATTTTAATTTGAATGTTAATATTTAAAAATTATAAATAAATATTCATAAGGTTAATTCTCGACTAATCAATTCAGGATTTTTTAATATGACAGTAAATGCAATTAATTATAGAGAAGAATTAAATTTGTTAGTTTTGCCTCTGGAGTTGTTTAGAATTTAATTATGGTTAAATAATTTGGTAATATTACTAGAGCAAATTGTTTTATTAAAAGTGATTAGAAAAAAGCAAGAGCATTGAGGCACATTGTTCTAAATTTTATCCCTTCATAATAATTATAAAAATTTTTTTGGTTAAACTTATTCTTACCCTTATTATATTTCTTTTGAAACTGGTCAAATTGTTTTTTACCTATTTTCATCGTAAATTACACAAACCATTATTTTATGAAAGAATGTAACAGTTAACAAAAATAATAATTTTAAAAATATTTTGAAAAAATTTACAGTACAGTTTTTCTAATCTAAAACACTGAATTAAATAGAATAATATTTAAATTAGATAAAAGACATTAATTATTATTGCATGCTGATGTTAACTATCTCTTAAAACATTATTTTAAATTAAATTATGTTGATACGAACTAATGTCTTTATTTAATAAATATTTTTGTTTCTTTTTATTTTAGTCTACTATATAAAAAGAAACTAAAAATTAAACAATACTACCCATAAATGTAATAAACACTACTTAACAAACACTCTTTGCATTAATAAAAACAGAAAGTAGCATTTCAAGTTTTTCGTTTTATATGCAACTTTAAAAACTTTCAACCTTAACTTCATTTTTATTTTTAAATTTTTAATCAATAATATCTTTTACTAATTTAAAATAAATATTTAAAAAATGTATTGAAAATCAATATAAATTTACTCATAATTAGAGATATTTAGAAGATTAAATTCTTAATATAAAACTAATTTTTGAATTCATTAATAATCAATTTTTGAAACTAAAATTTATTCAAAATTTTTTATATTATAATTGCAACTTTCTTTGAAGAATTCTACCTAAATATATAAGAATTTAAAGACTTTATATAATAACAATTAAAACACTTATATATTTTTTAACATAAAATACTATAAATGGATCAAAATAATTGATTATAAATTAAATCATTTCTCATCTCAAACATTTTTAAAAATTCTCTTAACATTTATTTTAATTATGATTAAATTAATTAATGCTTAAAAGATTCTTCTAATAAACCATTTAATTCTTTTTACTTATTAATGGCAAAAAATAACAGTAAATTTAGCTGATATCTAATAAAAAGCGAACATGCTGGTTGGCTTCCTTCATAAATGAACTTCACATTTAAAATATGATATTGAGAAATATTTTAGAATAGTTCACTGACCTATAATTTAAAAGTATTTTGTAATATTATTAATGATAAAATAGTGAAATAAATAAAAGAATAAATCATTAGTTTATTAGGAGTAGTTAAAAATATTTAACTTATCACATACATTTATTTGATTAAATTAGTAAAATGATAAGTTTTAAACATCTATCTCTATATTTTTGAAAAAGTACATATGAAGAAAATTTGATTAATAAAAATTTGATTAATTAATATTTGCTATCTATAATATAAAAAACAAAAAAATAACTAATAATTAATATAATATCATTTTCTTTTTTTCTATTCTTTTTTTGTAGTAGTAGTAGTAGTTGTTGTTGTTGTAGATTACTCATCTTTATTTTATTTTACTTTTTCAGTAATTTTAGGCTTATTGTCTTCACTTGCATTTAATTCCTAAGTTTCTTCTTTTTCAGATTATTATTTTTATTAGGGAATTAGTTCTTCAACAATTTAGATGGTAACTAACTTTTTCAAATTGTTAACTTATTAAGCCACTTAAATTTAGAAATATTCAGAATTGGACATTAATTTTTATTTTAATCCTTAAAAGAATTCATTAATGTTTGTAAATATACCCTTTATAGCTGCTTAAACTAAATTTTCAAATGAAGCAGGTTAACTTAAGTTATCTTCATCTAATTTTTTTTCTCTTGTTTTATCATTATTTAAATTTTCATCTGTTTCCTCTTGAGTTAGAATTTATTAATCTGTAAGCTTTATATTATCTTTTTCATTACTTTAAATATTTAAGGGAAATTCTCCATCAATTTTCGTTGGAATTTATTCATCTTCAAGTTTCATATCAACATTTTCATTCTATTCATCTTTTAAGGGAAATTCTTATCTATCAAGTATCATTTCCTCTCCATCATTTATGATGATATCCTCTCCATCTAGTATCTTATCCCCTCCTTCTAGTATTATTTTATCTCCTTCTGTTGTTATTTTATCCCCTTCTGGTATCATTTCCTCTCCACCTAGTTTAATTTCCTCTTCATCTTTTGTCGTTTCCTGTACCACTTTGTCTTTTAGAACTTTTTCTTTTTTATTCTCTAATTTATTTTTATCTTGACTACTATCTTTTTCACTAGTTAAAACTGCTTTAGAAATTTGTTTTTTAGATGAAGTATTTTCTTTTTTAGATCTTAAATTTTAAGTATTAGTTTTTTAACAATAGCTCATGTTGATCAACAAAGCAACTGCTAAGAGTGTTAATAATTTCTTTAATTGCATTTATTCGTGGAATTATTCTGTTTTGTTTTGTTATTATTTTATTAAGTTAATTATTTTTATTTACTTTCAGATTAGTTAATGGCTGATTTAAATACCTAAAGTGGCCTTTTTTACTGATACATTTTTATGGTATTTTCATACGAGAACTAATATTTGTCTAATTTATAATATATAGTATGAAGCTAGCATTTAATTATCTATTCCATAAAAATATTCGTTTTAACTTTATGAAATTTTTTTGTTTGATTTTGATATATTTTTAACTAACTTTGGGAATAATGCCGTTGATTGTAATATATTATATAATCTATAAAATTAAAGGTTTATCAATAAAATATATCAGAAATAAGTAAATTTTAAAAATATATTAAATTAAATCTATATTTCTATTTTTGTTAGTGTGTGTGTGTGTGATTTATCTTTCATTCTAGAACTGTGTGTGAATAAAAAATAGATAATATCAACAATAGAAAATTAAAATTACTTACTTAGATTGTAACATAAATACCTAAGAAAATAAGAGCGAACTTAACTCAAAAAGAAAATAAAATCAGTGTAATATAATAAATTAGGTGATACAATAATAACACAAAAGAAATTGAAGATTTCCTATTATTATCACAAAAATACATCATCATATTAATTTGGATTTTTAATATAGCAAAACTAAATAAAGTATTATTCAAAATAAAGAAAGTTAATACTTACAACTATAACATATCAAATTAATAGACTTTTGAGAAATTTCATTATTTTTCAGAACAATGTAATTATGTGATACTGATAAGGGAGTTTCTTGCTATACTTTTTATTTCGCTGGTTTACTTTAGATTGTTATCTCTACTTATTTTTCTATTATTTGCTTAAAGGCTCTTTAAAGCTAAGCCCTCTTGGCTTCAAAATATCCCAGGATAACTAGGAAACATTTTTTAAAATTGTTAACACTCTTAGCTATAATAGTTATTGAAATTCTTGGTCTTATAATAGCTTTTTAGAGGACCTAAGAGGAATTGATTGATGCCAGCGAGCTATTTAATTTCGTTATAAATATAATGAGTGATTTTATTTGTGCTATTCTATTGCGCAAAGAATTTACTACAATAAAATAAACATCTGGATATTTAAGATCATATATTTTTTTAAGCTTTTTTGTGTACACAATTGTGATGATGATCAATGCATTTAACAATAAATCTAATTCATTTGGACTTTCTTCTGACTAGATTATTTACATCTTATCCTTGATCTCCAAATCTATTCTCACAGCAGAAGTTTTCATTTTTAAATCTGATCTAACTTGTAAAAAATCTCCAAGTACTGAAGATGATATTAATATTACTTAAGATTAAATGAGAAATAATGATGACCTTTATTTCGCTTTACAAGATCAGCATATCGAAATAGATTCGGGAAATGGTAATAGGAATATTCAAAGCAATCAAATATAAATAGTCTATTAAGAAATAATACCAACTGATTCTGCATAGATATACTATTCAAAACAAAAATAGTAGTAGTACCAACACAACAATGATCAAAGTTAAAAATAAGCTGGCCAATTAGGGATTAGAACTCAAGGCTAAAACAAAAATAATTAAGCCTCATAAATATGGAGTGATTATAGTAATTAATAGCATCTAACATCTTCCCAATTGAAGAATAAAAATAACAATTTAGGGATTAGAAGCTCTCATCAATTTTAAGATAGCAACACTTCTTTTAGAGATAGCTTTAATCCTTCTAATAGTATTACATCAGGAATGACTATCTCTCATAATGTTAATGGACCTTATTCGTAAATAACTAACAGAGAATAGGTTCAAATAAACCATGTATTAATTAAGGAAATCTATAATCTGAATGGTGTTGTTATGATTAAAATTCAAGTAAAATTTATAAATGGATAGTCTGGAGAATTAAACAAAACTTTAACAGAATTCTAATAAATTGCAACTTTCATAAGGAATTATTTCAAACATGAAGACTAAGATCTTATGGAAATTGAAGGGATTGACTTAAATCTAAGATTCAATAGTGTTTAAGATGAAGAATCATTAATGAAAAAACTGGAAAAGGTTATGAATCTTATAATAACCAATAATTTCCATACAAATACCAATATCAGTAAATTCTTTAAATATAAGAGTGCTTCAAATATTAATTATGATATTCTTCCAAATAATGAGGTAAATCACCAAATTTTATCTATCCTATTTTTATTTTCCTTTCAATTTACTAAAGAGAATTAATAAATATTTTTTAATCGTGATATCTACTTAATTGTAATCTAATCATAAAATGATAGAAATAATCAAAAAACTCTTTAAAAAAAGATTTATTCTAAAAAAAATTAATTTATTTGAAATAAATATTTTCCTATAATTCTTTGATTAACAATAAAATATACTTCAATTTCTAATTTATTACCAAAATATTTTTATACATCAATCTTCGAAAGAAAAGGAATATATTGAAAATTTTTTAAATTAGATTAAATTAAAGTTGATGGTATTTATGAAATATTACAGTATTTATTTTATTAAATATAAATTTTTAAAAATATTTAAAAATAGGAAGAATCTGTAGTAAGTTCCTACAATAATTAATATTTGGTAGATAAAGGAGATAATTGTGATTATTTACTAAATAATTAATAAAATTCTGTAGATATTAATGGAAAATCACTTTAATCAAATATTAATAAAATGATCACAAGTAATACAAAAACGAGCTATAATGATAAAGAAAATAACTAATCAGAGGATTTTACTTAAAATAATGAGAATACTATTAGCCAAGAAAGTGAATAAGTATCTATAAGCATAAAATCCCTAAATAGTTCAATAAATGATGAGACGAATGGTCAGGATATTAATGAAAGTTCACCTTATTCTGAAGTAATAATTAAAGTAAATTAAATCACTGCCGAATATATGCCTAAAGAAGATTACACAGTAATTTACCTTATATTTTATACATTTTATAACAAATTTAATTAATTTATTAAAATAAATAGAAATATTTGATAAAGTTACAATACTTCACAAATAACGTTGTCAAGGATTTCACTTTAGAAACAAGATATAAAGAAATTCTAACCATTCATAATAATGTAAAATAATTCCTTTAATGTATCTATTTATTTATTGATCTTAATTATTTCCTATAAATAGATTAAAGTTTAGTTACCTAAAATAGAAATTCCTGAATTACCTAATAAAGAAAAAACCTTTGACTTTTTAAAGAGTAAGACAGATCAAGATGTAATAGATTTTAGAAAGAAGACTCTTCCATCATATTTTGAGACAATTCTAAATAATGAAAAAATAAAAAAATTGGATTTCATAAGGGAGATGTTTTTTTCTTCAAAACAAATTTTTAAATTAGTAATGTAATGAATGAATGATAAAATTAAAATAAATGTAAAAAAGAAATATAATGTTAATAAAGTATTGATATTTATTTATTGAGATGTATAATAAATTAAGCAAGCTATTAAAATTATTTATTCTAACAAACAATCTCTTTAGTAGAATTAATTGTGTTATTTTTAGTATTGCAAGAATTAGATCCTTTGACAAATTCTTTTCCAAAAATCTTTATTTTTTACTTAGATTATAAGATTTGTATGATTTTGATACTTGATAATATTTAAAGGTAGAATATTATATATTAGATTCTATTTATTCAAGCTATTACTTTGTTATTTTATGTTAAGATTTTACACCTTACGTTGATGGGTTAGTAAGTAAAAATAAATTAAATAATTTAAATTTGGAGTGGATATTTATACTAAAGAATAATGATTTAACTTACATGAGATAAATCTATTAATTTCAAAATTTAGATTCAGTAAATAATCTTTAACTTTCTTTTCTTTTAAGTATGTATATAAATAAATCTTTTAATATTATTCATTCAATCTCAAAGAGAATTAAATATTTCCGCAAATCAAAATTTATGGTGTCTTTACATTTGAAAAAAGATATATATGCAGCAAGGATTAAAGATTAAACAGCAATATAAAAAATCAATCTAACTTTACTCTAAATATTATTACTATTATCGCATACTTAGATTAAGATTTATTGTGAAAAAAAAAAAAATATTCATGTTTTTTTGATTAAAAAAACTTTTACTTAAACAAACATCTTACATAAAAGTAAAAAATAATAAGAATAATATAAATATTCTATCTATCTATCTCTATCTAATGAGTGAAGTGAAGCCAAAAATACGCAAAACTCTTAGAATTTAGTCAAGTGAAAATATAGACAGCAAGAATAATAAAACAGTTGAAGTCCATTAAGTTGAGAAGGATGATAGCGATAATGAGTTGAATGGAAGCTATGAATAAAACGGTCTAAAGAATATCAGAAATCTAAGAAAAGGATTACTGAAAGTGAAGATGCCTAAAGCGAACCATGTAATAAGTAAGAGAAATTGAAATGAAAGTGGAATATTGATTGATTGATTCTTAATATAATTTATATAGTTGATGCGATGAAGATAGAAGAAGATTATGAATTCGATCAGAAGGACCTCAAAGATAATTTAGACGACTGGTATCAGCACACCAAATCAAGATGTAATTAAATTTCTCTACTTTAAATGCTCTATGATTTACTAAGATAAAATACTTTAATAATAATTAAGTGGCGGAATATAAGGAAGCATCCAACCAAGTCAATCTATTCGAGATTAAAACATAGAATTAGCAGAGAATGCTAATAGAAGCAATGAAAGAGAAATTTAAATCTCCTGAAGTAGACTCAAATATTTTGAACTCAATCTTACATCCAAGTCTATCTTAAAATTATGTGAATCCAAATGACAAATAGCAAAAAGAAAACTCTCCCATAAATTTAGCTAATAAACTAGTCGATAGGAATAGCTTTAGTCATACAACACGAACACAAGATAGTAACCCAACTGATAAGATATAGAGAAATTCAATTTCTACAGTAGGAGGTTAATAGCCATTTGCGAGATCAGGAAAGAAAATGACAGTTTTTAATGTGAATGCTTCTAACAATTCAGGCAATATCTGTACTAGTCTAACACTGCTCTAACAATACAACCCAAATAAGGAATATTTAAATCCCGAAATCGTGAAAAAGAATAACATTTAGAAGATTGTTCATAACATTATATAAGGTAAGATGAACAAAATAATGAGAAGTCCTAAAGATTATTTTGCCAAAACAAAATACTAGAGTATCAAAACTACTAGTGATTTAGGTGATACTGTGCAAAATGAAACATTAAAAAACTTCAAGAATCTGAGAAAATATTTCAAGTATGGATCGAAGATAGATTATGATTCACTGCTTCAGAAATTACTAACAAATAAATAACTACCAAGCAAGTTTTTCCACTTTACAGAGGATGAAATTAATCCAGCATCTTCATTCAAAGATGTGGAAGCCGAATTGTTGAGCCGTTATATTAGCATAAACAAAGCTATCGATGAAAAGAAATCATAGCAAAGAGTGTTCAGAATAGAAGTAGCTAAATGGGTTCAAACTCTCAATGATAATTAAATTGAATTGACATTTACTTAAAATAGATATGATGAATTAGTTTAATAATAGAGTATCCTAGATAAATAAATTAAAAGGTAACATTTTATTTCTTTTTCTTGCCTTATAAAACTGTAATCTAATTTCTTTGAACTAAGAACGAAGTTAATTACTAACTTAAATCAAATCAAAGCCAATCAAAAAATAATTGAAAAATTAAGCGAAAAAAGTGTATTTTTAATTACTATTTGTTCTTTACACTGCTTTCTACTTTAAAATTAAATTTATAGAAAATTCCCTTAGAAATAATAAAGATTAATTATTATTATTATTATTTAGAACATCGGCAATACAGAAATCAAATGCATACAAATAAAAAGGAGTATCTACTAAAAGCATTAAATCGGTTGAATCAAGTGGGACTATTGTTACAGAGTTAGATAAAATGAATGATTAATTCACTGACATTTCTACTTAATAATAAAAATATCTTGAGAAGTAGCAAGAATTAGAATTGATTATTAATACTCTCAACTAAGACATAGAGGCTATGATACGCCATATAGAGTAATGTGATGTAGATGTTGAGAAATTAAAAATAAGTAGAATTAATCTGAAGACATATCTCAGAGATAATTACTTAAAAATGCTCAAAAAAGATTTGACATCTCTCCCTACAGCTCAAAAGGAAAATATTTCTCTTGTTTGGGTAGTTAAATCCATGCATTAATTAGATGAGAATATTGAAAGAGGTGCCTATCCATAATTTATAGACGACTAGTCAATTCAATTCTTAAAATAGGTAAAATAAATCATTATTAAACTTTCTTATATAATAATGATTTAACATCGTATTTATGAATAATTAGGCTGCTGCACTCGAAATAGAACTCGATGAATCAAAACTTCAAATGAGAGGTCATGATTTTACAAAGATTGATGTGTCTTAATAAAAGAAAGACAAATATGAGAAAGTTATTATGAATTTAAATAAAAACAATACTAAATATGAAGTAAATATTGTTCATATTTTTGTCAATTTTTTTAAAAGATTTTATTTAACAATAGATTTAAAAGAAACTAAAGAGTATTACAGGCGAATGCCTTTAGGTAAAGAAACCTATCTTTTAGATTTGCACTGATTCGAAAAAACATGAAATTTAATGGGTATCTGATGTTGCAAATGGGAATAGAGAAAACAACCGAAATAAAAATGAAACTGATGATGAAGATATGCAAAATGCAGTACAAGAAAAATAAAAAATGTTAGATATCATTCAATAAAAATAGATTTACTATCAGAAACTTAAAGATAATGAACTCATCAGATTAATTCAGTAAAATGAAAAGAGAGAAGATCCTAATCTACAGAAGAAAATGATCATGCTCTTTGGTACGATTGAGGGAGCAAATGAATACCACAATTATACCCATTTAACATAAGTAAATATTTTATAAATTTTTAATAGCCATTAATTAATTCATACTTTCATTCATTTAAAATACAAATTTAAATTTAAATTTCCATCTTTCTCCACAATACTTTAGAAAACTAAAATTCTTTAAATAAATAAATTGAATTATTTTAATAATAATAATATTAGTGCTTCTTAAAGAAAATGCAAGACAATAAAAACTTTTCATTTATGACAAGCAGTCGTAATTTCAAGATAAGAAATAACTTAGCTAAATCTTAAGAAAGAGTATCTAGTAGCTAGGACTTGAAAACTGAATAAACAGATAATTTATCTGTATCTTCTAATTCAAAATTAAATTCTAATAGATAGAATTTGTTAAATTCTACAACTTTAACCAACTTAACAGATAAGTATATTAATACAATTAGAGGGCCTTAGGCTAGATACCCATAAAAATAGCATTTAAGCTTAGGAAGTAATATACAAGTAGATGCTTTTGATACATTTATGAGCTTTAAAAATAAAAATTTTACTCCAACTATGAGTAGATTAGGTACAGCTTACAATACCCTAGCAAATGAAAGTAGATCATCAATATTTAAACTACAATAAAATAATTCCTTGAGAAATCTCTCAATAAATTTTTGACTATATACATAACTCCTACCTACCTCTAACTACTTTTTTCCATCAATCCATTAATCAAATAGATCAATCGATCAATCAATCAATCAATCCTTCTTACTTACTTACTATTTTTGTAAATATTTTGAATAAAATTATATATTTATATATATGTATAACTACTATAAGATTAAGTAAAAGTAAAAGAAATTAATAAATAAATAAATAATTGAAATTAGTTTAATTTTATTCTTTTAATAAACTTACTTATAAAATTAAACTACCTTCAACCATATTATTATCATTTATATTTGTTAGTTGCTCATTTATTTTATTTATTTATTAAAATGTGTTAAAATTGTTAATCATTTCAATAATAAGAAATTTAATAATTTTAAAAGATTTAATTAAATAGATGCAAAAATTAAGATAGAATTTGTTTGAATAACAATATATAAGATGAAGATTTATACCAAGAAAATATATATTTAATGATAAATAAGTTAGATCATTTTCAAAAATGTATTTGTTTATTTATTTATTATTGACAATATTAGGATTTTTAATGTATAATATTTGATAGAATAATAAAAAGAAGTATAGATAGATAGATTGATAATTAATAATACCCTATAATATAAATTGTTAAAAGGTTTCATATATTCAATTTTTTATTTAATTATTAGATTTTTAATTCTTTTTTTTCTTCCTAATTTCTATTTATATTTATTAATGTTAAATATAAACAAGCAAAGCAATCAATCAATTATTCTTTCAAAGAGAGAGAGCTTTGGGAGAAGATAAATCTGAAAATTTGTAAAGAATAGAGCTAATAACACCAATTAACCCACCACATAGTAATTTAACATAGATACTTTTTCCTTAAAGGAATCCAAAAATACTTAGAGAAAGGAGAGGACCACCAATCACAGCAGGCTATGATAAAAGTCTAATATTCATAAATCTTTTCAAAACGACATAAGCAGTAAATGAACTACACATGGCGTAGAAAGGAGTAGTTTTCATGGAGCCAGGGAAGTTATTATCAAGGAAATCAGCAACATTAGATAAGGAAGAGTTACCTAATTGAGAGAAATTTTTTTTACTTTGAGAGGTATTAGAGCTATCTAAATTGGTTGAGTTATTTTTACTAAGGGTACCCTTTTCATCAGTATATAACTATTTAATGACTTTGTATTCTTTATTGATATTTTCATCTATTTATTACTTTCCAATGGCAATTAAACGTGCATTCTTTATCTCTTCAAAAGCCTATTCATATCTCTAGAGCTTCTTTAAGGCTAAAGCACGTCTGTAAGCTGCCTTTAAGTGATTTTAATCTATTATATTGACCTTTTCACCATATTCAAGGGATTTTTGATAATCTCCTTCATTGAAGTGGCACAATGAGAGGTTGCATAGGAGCATAAGAGTTAAATCGACTTGCTCTTTAATTATATTTTTATATTTATTTTTGTCCTCACCTAATTTGAAATTGCTGATATGAATAACTTGTAGACACTCTTCGTAGAGTTTAATAGCTTCCTTGTATTATTTCTTCTAAACGTGATTCTTAGCTTCATCTTTAATCTAGTTTGTAATTGCAAAAATCTAAGAAAATCTTTGAAGATCTTCAATATCGTTAGCTGATTATTATTGCTATTATTTTTGTTGGGACTAATTCTATTCTTGCTTTTTTTCTTGTTTCACTTCCTTCTATGGTTCCTATTTTAATTCTTCAATTACTACTCCATTTTGTTTTTCTTCAGTGTTGTCTTATTACTTTTCAACAGAAATTTCTTCCTTAGCTTATTCACCTTCTTCTTAACTCTTTTCTAAGTTCTTTCCCTCTGGTTAGTTTGTAATATCTTGGATTATAGCATCAGAAAATCTTTAAATTTTAGGATTATCTTCAGGATTTGCAGACCCATTTTAACTGTTTTCTTCTTAATTAGGAGTTTATTTGTATTCATTTCCATTTTAATGAGATTCTTCTTTTTTATCAGAGAATAATTACTCGGCAGCATTATTTAACTTATTTTAAAGAATAATTGGATTATTAATGGAACTTTAGAAAAGCTCTTTGTCGCAGTCAGAGTCCTCTCTAAATTATGTTTCGTTCTTTTATTCATGCTAATCTTCATTATGGCTTTGATGGATATCATTTCCCAAATTACTATATTAAGAATCTTCGTTTAATGTGGCCATTCTTTATAATTTGCAGTCTTTCTTATTTAGGGTTAATTTTTCTATTTCTTCTTCTTTTAGATTTTGTTGAAATTATTAATTTTTATTATATTACTTTCAAATTCATTCTTTCTTATTTCATTACCTAATGCACCTTCAATCAATTAATTTTAAGAAATTGCAGGAATCTTCTGATTAAAAGAAAAAAGGAACATTCATTTTCTATTTGTTTCTTAAACCTTCTAAAATATTTGTATTAGTTTCTTTTTTATAATTATACTCGCTGCCAAATTTATCTGATGAGAAAGATTAAAACGCAGAGTAAGCCAGCCAATTCTAGATAAGTATTTTATTCATTTGTTTTCCAAAGTTTTAGTATCTATCATTCATTTAATATTTCTTTAATTTGTATAAATTAAGACCATTTCTATCAGGAAAAGCATAAAATATTATCAAAAATTTGATTTTATTAATAATTAAAGAATTTAAGGACTTACATACATTGCAAAATAACAAAATGAAATTTTTATTAATTTATTATTTTAATTATTACTTTAAATTTTTCAACTTAAGAAGATCCATTCTCATGAAAGTTTATATTCCCTCCTTGATTTATTTACAAAGTTTTTTGATTTTGCATCTATTAAAGATCTATATGGAAAAGAAGATTTTATAGTAAGTATTCAAATTTTAAAATTATTTAGATAATCTCATGTTAAAAAGTAACTAAATTTTAAAGAATAACTCCAGAAAAAGGCTTACATCAAAATAATGGTTGTTATTTTATAACCATTCACTTTATCGAATGTCTACTATCAATCAATCAATCAATCAATTAAATAGTCTAATTTATTATTAATTGTAAATTAGTTAGTATATCCAGAATATCTACTTTTGTAAATAGAAATTATTTTATTGATTTTAAAATTAATTTAACTATTTAGTTTAATTAAATTTAAATTTAGTTTATCCTTAGAAAATTCGATCCAAAAAAGCTTAATTCAAATTTAGATTCTTGATCATTCATTAATTTCAGTTTATTATTTTTAATTAATTTTTTTATAAGCAAAGTAAGTACGACTATATTAGGTATAAACTGATCTCGTTGCAATCATTAAATTTCATATTTATCAGATATTTTATTAATCTAACACTTCATCTTAACTTCTAAAATGAAATTAATTGTTTAAATATTTCATCTCCTATTGACAAGAAAGAAGAAAGGATCTTTTCATTTGATAAAAAATTAAAATTGTAATGTAATAGGATAAAATAGTTGAGGATGTGTTGTTATAAATATTCTGTAATAAAGTAGAGATTTAAAGGAATATAAATAAATATAGGAGGAGAATTTACTAAAAAGAAAGAAGAATTAAATTAAAAAAATTTTGTTATCTCTATTCTAAATTTAAATAATAACATCCTATTTTAATAATCTAATTCAATCCTTTCTTGCTGAATTTTTTTTTTAATCTTTTTTGTTGTCTTAAAATGTTAATAACAAACTCAATTATTAAATTGTGTTCGAAATAATGATATGCAAAATAAAGTACTTAACCTCATCAAAATCAGAGTTAATTTTTATTTTTTATTTTTACTAATAGTATTCCCAACAAACCATTAAATTCTTAAATACCATTTTTTTCAATTAAAAAATTTTCTCAAAAAAGATTTTTTTTGGTGCTTACTTTACTCACTCTAATGAAAAAATGTTTAATTTGATATCTTTTTCTGTAATATCCAAAATATGTTTACAGTAATTATGTTTTTGTAAATAATATTGAAATAAAGTTTATAAAAGAATGAAATACAAAATAACATGTCATTTTTATTAATTCAATTCGAAAATGTGAGTTGTCATCAATGATAACCTTTAATGAATAAATTATTCAAAATTGAAACTACTAATTAATAGCGAGAAAGAAAGTTGATAAAAAGAGTATCAGGGTAAGTATTGGATGTAAGCAAATACATTTCAATGATAGTATTAATTTGCATTGCATAATATTTCTTAATTTCTATCTAATTAGATTTAATAATATTTTCTTTAATTTACATTTTACCTTCAGAATTACTTCTTTTATTAACACTATTTTCTTAAAACGAATATTATGATTTGATCATTTCTAAATTTCGAATCATAAATTCATATTAAGTTAGAGATAACAAAAAGATTTGGAATTTATAGATTTGTTCTTTAATATGGTTCTGAAAATTGTTAAAGTTTCACTAAAATATATTTAAAAGTTGATAAAGAGATTAAAAATTAACTTATAAAATTGTATAAAGAGGGAGATTTTAAAATATAAAAAAATAGTTATCAGAGTATTAAAATGATTGAACAAGAAAATAATTAAAAGTAGGTCATTCAATAACTCAAAATTTAATAAAATGTGATTGCAGCTAAAATATTTGAAAATAAAAGTTAAGTTGATAAATCTGATCTAATTTAGTAGAACACTAATTTAAAAAATATTAAAAGCTTTTGATTTCTAAGGATAAAATAAATAGGACATATTTAATAGAATCACGTAATAAATAACGCAAATATTTTAGAATTAAATGAGTGAGGGTAAGATTTCTATTATTTTATGAATGAAAACAAGCATTATAAATTTAATTATTGGTTTCTATTTTATAGAGTAATCTGTAAGCTTTTAGCAACCAGATTTCATCAAAAGCGATAATAACAAATCAATTTTACTTTCAGTTGATACAATTGAATTTCAACTCAGATTCTAGCTTAATTTTTAAACTGACTGGCTCGATATGTTTAGATCCAATACATCCGTAACGCTAGCTATTAATATTCTTTTACAATTAGATCATTTTATGAGGCAATCTTCTAATTTCTCCTAATAAATTCTTTCTGAAAAAGAATTTTAAGAAAAGAATTAGATTTAATAAGGCTTTATGAAATATAATGCATTAGAGACAAATAGTAACGATAAATAGAAAAATTAACTTTTTTTACTAGGTATTTCAGTAATCACCTTTAAATAAAAGTGATTCTAATTTTTTTCAGGCTGAAATAAATGCAATATATAGAAAAGGATTTAATGGGATTTTGTTGCAACTTCGCAGAAAAAATATTGATCTCTGAAATTCTGATTTAACATTTGAAGTATTGTATGTAGTTCCTGAAAAAAGAAAGAAATTTACATTGGCAATAAATCCCCAAAAAAATGAACAAGATCCAAAAAAAAGAAGAGCTGAAATGATATACTACTTATCAATTAATTAATCGATCAATAAATCTTTCAATAACTCATTATTAATAAAAAATAGTATTGGGAAATAAGCTAATTAACTAATCTTATTGATGTATGATATTGATTAGCAAACAAAAATTAAAATAAGATTAAAAGATTAATCAATCAGTCAATCAGTCAATCAATATATCAATCAATCATAATAAAAATATTAACATTAATAATCACTATCAACCTAAATTAATTATTTATTATTAATTTCAAAGAATTAATAAAAATAAAAATCTGTAAAGGTTAAACAACTCTCAAAAATTTTATGGGATTGCGAGAGCGTCGATATCATGTGCAGCTAATCTTTTTGTTTATGTTGTTCTCATTCAGGAACTGCTGGAACTATTTTGTGCTCCAAGAGTGTTAACTCAATAAGTGCATGGACTTGAGGAGAGAGTGTATGGAAAACAGGATTTGTGTCTTTCACTGGGACAAATATAACAAGCTGATTTTTAATGGTAATACTAGTCTAAATATAATCAGTAACTTGAGCTATAAATCTCTCTTTCAAGAACTCATCACATGTTTCAATACTGAATGTCATGCAATGCAATACTACAACCAGTGCGGTAATAAGTTGAGAAAGCTTTAAAAACAAATAGATCTCGTGAAAGATCAATTGAAGCTATGTTTGTAGTACAGTACTGAACTGTAAACACCTGAAATATAGAATGACTATCTTTACTGTCGTGTGGCATGTCTGAATAAAATTATTTAAGGAGATCGTGAGGTCAATAGAGAAGTTGTGTATTCATTCCAATGTGATGCCACTATAGAAATTACTTGAATCAATTTTCAAATCAATCTGCCTATGGATAATAATTTATCAAATATTTAAACCCATCCACCCATTCCTAAAAAATTTATATAATACCATAATAAAATAAATCAGATTTTAAAAAAGCCTAAATTATAGTAATATTAATCCAGATTCAATCATTTGGACAATAAGTTAATAATACATTTAGATTAAATCTAATGCTTGAAATGACACAAGATTAAATTAATTTGAAAAGTGTAAAATGATTGTGATTATGATCGTATTTCTTCAGATTTATTGTAGATCTAATTTTTCTTTTTCTGGTCATTGAGAATTGCAGTTACTAATTAATTAAGAAGATTATTGAGAAGAAAAAATTTCTAATAAAGAGTTGTTGCTTTAAATACTTATACAGACTATATATCTATCCTAGCTTGAATATTTTGATTTATTTTAGCTAGAAAAATAAAAGAATCTATTTTAGAATAGATAGACTGCTAGGTAGCTAGTTATATAGCTAGAACTAACTAACCAACTAACTAATTAACTTCTTGAAATTAAGGATTAACTAAAAATTTATCTAACTAAAATGGTTTCTACTTATTTTTTTTAATCAAAATGAAGTCAGTGTAAGTTGGTAAGTATTCATTCTCATATAGATTTTTTATCAAAAAAAGTTGATTTTTGTAAAAGATTTTAACTAATTACTCCAGTCTACCTTGCCATAAAAGAATTAAATTGAGAAAAATCAAAAAATTAACACTAAATCATAGAAATCATAAATCATGAGTATAAAATTGAATTAAGAAATTAAGAATTAATTTGGAAAAACAATCAATCAATTTCTATCCTATATACCAAAGATAATAATAAAAGACTATTTAATAAATAAAGCTATCAAAGTTTGTATTCCTTACTGTATATTATAACCCTCTTACTCCCTCTCTTTATTCTTTTACAAATTTCATCAGAAAATATTACTTTAACTTCTCCTTTTAATTAATACTTATCAGGTCATATCTTACTTATTAATTTCTATCCATACAAATTTTACATCAAATTAGTATTCTTTTTTTCTCATTTGAAATTACTCAGTATTTGTAATACTTAGACTAACCTTACTATTTATTTAATATTAACTAAATCTTTTTCACCTCAAAATATTTGTACCTACGAGTTATTTTTCGTTTACTTTAATCATTTCTTTTATCTTTATTTCTTTCTCTTTCTTAATTTATTTTTTTGTTTTATTCATGCATACTCTCCGTAAATTAAAAATTAAATTAGGCAGCATTCATTTATTTTAAAATTCTTTGATAGCTTAAAATTTAGGAAACCCTATTTCATTAAAAATAAATTACTTATTTTTATAAAAATTAGATTAAAATAGTATTAAATCAGATGTATTATTTTTTCGATTCATTCTAAATTTTATAATTTTTGGGCAGTAAAAATTCTCTAGCAATAATAAATAGGACACTATCTTAAAAGATTGTTGGATTAAAGAAATATTAGGCTTTTAGCCACTATTTATTAGTTATTTTTAAATTCCCAAAATACTTGAATTCATAATTCTAATGATTTGAGGCCATAAATAATTTAACAATTAAGTGTCTATAACGAATGGATGGATGGATATTTAATGAGAAGCATTACAAATATAAATGGAGATTAAATGATGTTTAAGAAAATCCAATTATTGGAAGGAAATTAACATGGATGGTAATTTTAATGATAATTTTATGGAAAATGTAAAAAATCCAAAATCCTCAATCAGAATTATATGTGACGAGTATAAGCCCTTTTTATTTCTGACAGATAAAATAGTCAGCCCATGGTTCTTATGAAAATAAAATTCTATTTCTAAACTAAATTTAAAGAATCCAACCAATATGAAATAATAAAAAGTTATAATTTAATCCTTTATTTGATAAATTAAAAATACTTAGGTAAATATCAATCATTTTTTTATTTTACCTATTTCATTTCGTATTCATATAGAAACTACCATTTCTGAGTGGATCTGTATCAATTTAAAATAATTAATTTCTCAGCTAAACGTTATTTCTAAATAATTGGTGTTCGTTCACACACAATCCTATTTCTATTGATTATTTTAAAAATTTTCCAATCTGAACATTAAAAAATAATGACTGTAAACCTTAAATGAAATAAAAGTACACACAGCAACTTAAATATAATAACAGAAATATATATAAATCTATAAATAATATATTAATTCAACAGTTAATGTATATGTTTTTTTGATTGAATGAAGATTATTGAAAGATATTTGCTTCTAATAAAGATTGCGATTAATTTATATCAGAAATAGAAACAAACTATTCATCAATCAATCAATCAATATATTTTATTTCTTCAAATGGAAGATACTAATTTTATTTTATTAGGTAACAAATATCATCAAATCAATGAATTCAAACAAGCTTAGCATGAATTGATTTTCTTTTCTTATAGATCTGGATTTTCTCACTAATTCTAGAATCATATTTTTTCTGATTAGGGTTGGGGATGCATGCTAAGAAGTGGATAGATGATTTTCGGTAATGGAATATTGCGCCATTTAAAAGAAAATCCATAAATTTAGAAAGAAAATGAGTTAAAAAATATATGTGAAATAAGATAATTTGTGATTAAGCAATTCTTGGATCTAATCTCCTAACCACTCTCCATTCAATAAATATCATAAATTGCTCTCGAAGAATTTTAACTTCATATGGGCTTCTGGTACTCTCCTAATAGAATTGCCTATCCACTAAAAAAACTATTAAATGATTCTCTTGTTTTTTAAAGTATTCATCTTACCTCTGAAGTTATGTATAGTGATAGACCTCTTTATTTTAGTTCTTGCGTAACTGCTATGACAGGAGAACCTATTGATTTAACTCTACCAAAGTAATCTAAATTTAAGATTTCTTTTATATTTGTAGAAATTTAATAAAAACGGCAAGAAGATAACTTCGAAACTAACAGTAATTAAATCATATTTTTTATTAAAGTAATATTCTAGTAGATGATAGCAAATAATATAACAAATAACAAAGCCTTATTTTATTGATAATCTGTCAAATTGGTTTAGAATCACCTGAAGAAAATTATCTTAATATTCTTCTACAACTTTTTAATCATAAGTATAGCATAGGAATGATTGGTAGAGCTAAAATTTAGTTGATAATCTTTATAATAATTTAGTTTTAATTTAATAATAGGAGGAAAGCACAGTAGTGGATACTATTTTATAGGATAGGACCATGATAAACTGATCTATTTAGATCCTCATATTGTGTAAAAAGTTGATCTTAATATTAATGATATTAACTTGCCTACTTATCAATAAGAAGAGGTTAAATCTATTAATAAGTTTGCTCTAGGTTCTTCAGTAGGATTAGGCTTTTACATCAAAGATTTGAAAGCTTTAAATTCATTCTGGTCTGATTTATTAGAATTATAGAAAAGATGCCCTGACGATTTCTTTTTAATGATAGAAAAAGAATAAAACAGTGAATTTAAGGAAGCTGATCTAGTAGAAGATGAAGATTTCTTTGTAATTGACTGATTGATTGAAAAAGTTATCTAAATAGTAAGAAAATTATTCCTATAGATTGATAATAATTGCAATAAAGACAATTATTTAGAAATTAAAATGTTTTAATAAATTATGAAAATAATAAATAAATAATTATGTAAATAAGCTAACTTTATTTCATGTTAGAGTAGTAGGAATTTAATATAAATTAAATCACTTCTTCATATTCTAAAATCATAAGTATATAAATATTATTATTTAATATTGCTAAATAATTTAATAATAATGGATACATTAATGAAATATACCAAAAGGGAATTAAAGCTTTGCCTTATTAATTATATTTATTGAATACTAACCCATTTTAAGGAATTAGAAAAAAAATGAGATTACTACACATTTTCTTTGCTTATGATATATTATTTGATGCATTTTAATGATTTAACAATATCAGACAGATGAATTATAATAATAGACCTAACCTAATTAATTTATTAATTATTATATTTATTGAAAACAGATGCTTTTAAATGAATAAAAATAATTGAAGAGATAGCTTAGGATTATATTCTGTTTCCTGCTTTAATTTTTATTATTCTAACAAATATTTGAATTCATAGAAAGGAGTTTTATTTTAATTAGAATATGTATGATAATCGTTGAGATAAAATAATTTATATTTGATCATTATGTAGCTAGTCTCTAATGATCAGACATTTAATAAGAAGTTTTAATAAAGAGTAATATTTGCCCTTCGACAAATTGAAAAATGGAGTGCTTTTTGTATTAAATCATGAATGAACTCTATCTAATTCTTACTTCTTGGTGACAATCAATAATCAATCCTATTTACTAAATAATTCAATAAACTCTCATCCGAAGATGAGGACTGTTATCAAAAAAAAATTAATTATTAGATAATGATGAAGAAATCTCGTCAAAAACCAGAAGTAATAAGAAAAGAAAGAGTAATTAGAGTTTAGGTAAACTATTATTTATCAATATTTTTTAAGGAGAATCATAAAAAAATTAAAATCTTTAAAAATACAGTCGAGTTGTGAAAAAAAAATAAACTAGTTGAGAAATATTCTAAAAAATAGGAGAATCGAGAATGGAAGACAGGTATATTATAAAGAAAAAAGAATAGAAATGTTGAAATGTAATTTTAATAAATAGTAAAACAGACCAAGATAAAAGAGAGCAAACCTTTATCGAAAAGATTCATGATTTAGGGTATGTAGTTAAGCATTATTTCATTCCTTTTGAACACAAAAGATAGAATAGAAAGTTAAAACCCAAAACAAGGCCATTTCCTCTATCAAAAATTTAGAAACAAAAAACAATTTTAAAAACTATTTGACATAGCCGCAGCTAGTTTAATGAAGATTCTACATTATTTCTACCTTTTTTAACCACTTTTTTATCTACTTTTATTGATTTCAGTAAACAATATTTTGTTATTAATAAAAGGACTAATTTTTTGTTCAATGTATCCGGTTGGTCTTTTAAATCATCTCTTCCTTTTAAGAAGGATGATTACGTCGTTATTTAAGGAAAGAATATAAATAAAGATAAAAATAATTATGAGAAAAACTGCAAAGAAGCTCTAGAGTAATTTTATAATATAATATGGATTACTTATAGAAAGAACTTCCCACCTCTTTTGTATCAAATTGTAGATTATAAGAATTAAAAGATGAGCGAATATATTAGCGATACTGGCTGGGGTTGTATGGTTCGTGTAGGACAGATGGCTTTTGCAGAGGCTTTGAGAAGACACTTAGTAGAACATAAAAAATTAATAGTAAAAAAGAAAGAAGATCTCAGAGGCATTATAGAAGGATTCATTGATGATGATGAGTAGTCTGCAGATATTGCCCCTTACTCCATTCAAAAAATATCAAAGAGGGCATACGCAGAATTCAAATTGTTGCCCGGAGAATGGTACACCCCTATTAGAATCTGCTATATTTTGGGATTACTTCATAATGAAATCAAGTGCCTTCCAGGTACTGAAGATCTCAAAGTTGCCGTTTTTACTAGCTCAAGGCCAATTGTATTCTAAGATTTCCTTGAAAGAATGTGCTTGGTTGATCATAAACGTGGAAAACATGCATAAATATGTGATATAAGTTGTAGAATAATTGAAGATGATTAACAAAATAATTATTAAAACATGAATAAATGCCACGGCCAACACAAGCAACTAGAAAAATAATCCTCTAATTCCGATGTCATTGTAGTTACAGAAGAAAAGCCTTAGTAATATTATAATTTGCTTCAAGTTTGTTTAATAAATACTTCTATAAAAAAACTCTACTAAATTAAATAACAATATTAACAATTATTGAAAAACATAGGTTAAGGTTGGTCTGTCCTGTTCATCACTAACTACAGTATTCAATGGTCGTTTATATCGTCTGCTTGATTGGTTTAGAAAAGCCCTAGCCAGAGTACCTTGAACTTACTAAAAAAATGATGGATTTTAAATATTCTATGGGTTTAATTGGTAAATAATTCAAAATCATGAAACATTTTAACTAAAATAATCTTAATAAATTAATTAATTAGGAGGTAAACCTAAAAAGGCTTTATATTTCCTTGGAAGAGTGGGAGATGACTTAATATATTTAGACCCACATTATGTATAAGAGAGTACAAACAAAAAGAATTTCTAGAGCTCTTCATAATTTGAATCATACTTCTGTAAAAAATTCTAGACATACTCCTCTGAGAACATAGATAGTTCTTTTTCACTGATGTTCTACTTAAAGGATTTAGAACAACTTGAGGAGTTCTACTAATTTATGATGAAACTAAAGAGAGAATATAATGAACATTTCTTCATGATGATGGAAGACACTGAGCCTTCTTATAGCTACGGGGATGGCAAAGAATCTAGCAATTTGATAAGTGTAAAGAATCTAGAGCAAAAGTAATAAAAAGAAATGTAAAAATAGAATCAATAGAATAACCAACATTTTGAGGTATTTGAAGATGTAGATGGTGATGGCAGTTGTAAAAATAGTAAAAACCAAAATAAAAATGGGTAAAATCAGAAAGATCAAAAGGATAATAACGATGATGAAGATGAATATGAGGTTATATGATACCAATTAGCCTTATTAACCCATTATTAAATTGATGAAAAATATATTTCCTAGAAAATCGATCAATATTATTATTATCTTCTTTACTTACTATCTATCTATCTATCTATCCAATATAACTTTTCTTTTTAAAGTATTCGATTTGCTTTATATACATATATATTCAGTACCACTCACTATGCTTTTATAACAATTTATATATTTATTTTTAAATATCTAATAATCCAAATATTCTTTCATAGTTATAAAGTTAAAATCTTATTTTCAAAAAATTTAATAATACATACCAATGAGTGTGGTAATTGGTCTATTTACTTAATTTTTTATAAATCTAGAATATGTTTTTATTGATTTGTGGATTATTATTGATTTTAATTCTAACTAATTTGCTAGTGAAATTCTACTTTTCTTGAAACCCTGTTGGCAAGATCAAATTTAATAAAAATCAATTAATTCTTTAATAGATCTTTGATAAATTTAAGATATGCTTATCTTTACTTCAAAAAGATGATCATTTATTTATATGCAAATTTGATATTTACAAAATCTACTAAGTTGAATTAATTGAAAATAAATAATAAAAATGATTTCCTTATTATTTAAATAAAGTACTCTAAGCTTTATATTCATCCATTGAAATGTTTACTGAATTTATTGATTGATCTACTTATTTATTTATTATGGTGCAATTAATATAAATGATGAGATACAGATAATAAATACTACGCAATTTTAATCAATCAATCAATCAAAATATATTTCTATCAATCAAATTCATCTTTCTTTTTAACTAACATATCCTTTTCATACATTATATAAATCCAAGATTTTCTCATCTATCCTTCCTTTCCTGGTACGTGTGATGGAACAATATAAGGCTTTATCTCCTTAGGATCTCCATGAGCAGCCCAAAATTCATCTTCTAGCTACTCCCTTTAAATAATGTACTTATCATTATCAAATAGGAAAAGATCCACTGCTTTGAGTCCCAAATAAAATCCACTAAAACTAGCTAAATATTATAAAATTAAATTCTTGTTAGAGAATGATCTAATTGAATTAGCTGAGACGAAATTCATTTTATAAGTAAATAAGCTTGTAATAATTGTTTATCTTTATCCTACTACTTTACTAATTTTTCAGTATTAACTCTAAATTTAGATAAAGGATTATCTGAAAAGATTAATTAGTATTATATTGAATTGAAAACTATCTAATAATTTCTAGAAAAATAAATGCTCCTATTTTTATTAAGATTTAATCTAATATATTTATTTATATTCTGAAATATTATTATTGCTTTTTAAGTATTGAATAATCAATTATTTAAACAAATATAGTATAATTCTTATCTTATAAGTTATAAAGTAGCTTGTTGATTAATCAAAGTAATCTTAGGTAGTTAGTTAGTTAGTTAGAAATATTTACATAAAAAAAGGTAAAGTATTTAAATAACATATATTGTATTGAATAATATTTTTTGCTTTAAAAGAAATAATTTCTTTCTATTGGCTTTTTCTCATTTTTTAATTGTATTTCTTGAATAAATAATTACTAATTTAAATTAAAAACTAGCGTAATAAAATTATGTTAAATATTTAGTTTTTAAATACATTTCCAATAATTATATATTATTTTTACTGTTGTTTTAAATATCAAGAATTTAAATAAATAAGTAGTGAGGATGTCAATTATTTTATTTGAATATTCATCTCTAATATTAATAGATTTACTTATTGGTTATAGAATTAATTTAATCTAAAATTAGGATAGTATTTATATTTAAAATTATTTGTTATTACTTGGCATTTAGAACTGAGAGATAAAAAGAATTAAAATTTAAAAAATGATAAATAATTTACGATTATTTTTAGAATAAATTATGCTATTTAGTAGATTTTAGAATAAATCTAAGATTTTATTTATTTGGAGTGTAGAACTAATAAATAAAAGTTTGGTTAATTTCCAACGGATTTAAATGAAATTAACAATGAAGAAGAACAATCAAACAAACAATCATCTAAGTATTTGTTAAAAAATTGAAATTTAATAAGGAATAAAAATTGAGTTAAGTATAAGGATGGATTGATTGATTGATAGATTGATTTAGTTTGAAATAATTAAATTAAGAAGATATGTATGTATGTATGCATTGCATAGGAACAGAAAAATATAATATTGTTGTTTATATGTAAGATTTCATTTAAATAATTCTAAGTAACTAGTAAAAAATTATTTGTATCAATCGATATTAAATAATTTAAAATACTAACTAAGTACATCTTCTGAATTCAATAGTAAAAATAGATTAAAAAATTACTTAATTCAAGAAGCCTTCACGAATTCAATGATATACATCAGCAACAGCGATACCTACGAGCAGAGATGCAGTATTAGTAAGTTTTAACAATTAAGATTCATTAATTAATGATAAAAACAATTAAGTTAAAACCATTTCTTCAATTTTATTTATAAAATATACATAGTTGAATTAGAGGATAGCACCATAGATTAAGAATCCAGTGATTAAATGATGCAAAAAAAGAAGTAAAAAGGATAAATAAATTCAAAGGAAATAAATCGCAATCAATTTATTGTGAATAGAATTCAATGTCTGTAAGATTAGAAAAAGGAATAATAGTCAACGAACTAGTAATCATGCTTCTTTTAAGATTCGCAATCTATAAATAACCATAACAATAACAACAACAACAACAACAACAACGGCTATAATAACTAATCTTCAAATTTTATATTATATGACAACACTTGGAATGGAAAGCCTATTAGTGAATATATGCAATAGGAAAATAAAGAAAACGCTAATAATGGCAATTAAAGTGGATTCTATTTCGATGTAAGCTAATCGTAATAAATTAGATCCTTTTAGGATTCATAAGATTATCTTCACACTCCAGTTGAAAAACGAATCAGCATGAAACCCGAGTTATATCTAGAAGAACTATAGAATGGAAAGAATATATAAGAAAGAAATGAAAGAAACCATTTGGGAATTGTAAATGAGGAGTAATATTATGAAAAAGATCCATCAATGTACACATACATGTAGAATCATGAGGATAATGATCAAGATAATGAAGAGTAGTATGATTACATTAATGAATAAGAATATGAAAGGATGATGTCTGAAATAGAAGAGAAAGAGACTAAGGGAAGAGCTCCCTCTAATGCTTTTGAAAATTACCAACTTTTTAAACCTAGCTTCCATGAAGAGATAATTAAGAAAAATGCACAAGGTAAAAGACATATTAATATATAATATTCTATCATAGTTGTTTATTTATTTATGCTTTAATGAAAATAATAAACTTAATTGAATGATTGATTGCCTGCTTACCTATTTGAAATTTATGAAAGGAGAAATTTTATATTATTTTTCTTAAAATAAACGGAAATTAGAAGTAATTGTAGCGGATTTGTAATTGAAATGATATTCATTACATTTCTAATTAAGTTTCTTAAGGAGTGAGATAATAAGTTTAATTTCAAATAATAAAAATACTATTTTTTCATATTTAACAATTATTTTAAATTAATCTAATTCAAAAAGGTAAAAAGATATCTAGCTTTTCTAAGAGATAAGAACACTTTAACGAAGAACATTTTCACTTTTAAAACCAACAAAAGCAGTTGTAAAATAAGGAACAACCTTAAGATGAAGAAGAAATAGAGTAAATATAATAGTAAGCAGCAGCGAATGAGATTGATGATGTTGTGATCTATCCTTAAAATTTCTCTACTTTTAATTAGAATTGTGGTGAAAAGAGAGATTCATAAAATAATGAATTCTATAATCTAAGTAATTCTACTTTCAATTAAAGAAGTGTAAGCTAACATTAAAATATTCAAAATGATCACAATAATAATAATAACAATAATAAAAAGAATAATAATATCAATATATAAGTTAACAACTACTATTCTAATTAATCTGATAACTCTCAACCAGATTAACAAAATTAAGATAACACTTTTTAAACTACTTTGTTTTAGAATTCCTTCTCATAAATACAGTAGCAATCTTAGCTTAATAACTCTTAGTACAATAACATTGATAAGAAAAACTATGATTTGCCTTTTTAGAACAATTAATTACTAGAACCAAATAAAAAGAAAATTGATAAAGACCAAAGAAGTTTTGAAAATGAGAAATACATTCCTTCTAATCTTAACATTTTAGGCACCGTCGCTGATCACTCTAATAGGAAAGAAAATTCTCGTTATCCAGAAAAGGATTTAGAGTTAGAAATAGAAATTATACGCCATCGTTAACAATTAGTTCTTAAAGAATAATCTCAATAGGAGAATAAAAATAATGGAAATCAATCTACTTCATCGGGATATAAGCCAACTAAATTTACTTAATTCTTTTTAGGGAATACTCCCAGTAATATTGTTTCAACTGATAACACTGCTTCTATATATAGCTAAGATTAATAAATTACTTAAAGAAATATCCTATAAACTGATAGAGTAAATTTAACAGATAGGACAGTTCTCATAGAGAGAAACAACACTAATCAAGATAGATACAGTAACTCTTAAGAAAGAAATATCTAAACAGATAGGTATAATGATAGAAATGATAGATATAATGAGAGAAGTATTTAAACTGAAAGATACAACTAATAGATGTCTGATAGATACAGCAATATTAAAGATTTAGATGATTTAGAGAGAACCATTAAACCTATTAACAGCAGATAGCCAGCTTAGAGTTTGCATCAACCAAGTTCTATTTAATAAAATCTATAGATCAATTAATTAGTTCAATTCAATTAATAGTAATCCCAAGCTTAACAATTAGTTTAAAAGTACTTACCATAGTCAATTCAATCATCTTCTAACTCTCAATAGAATTAGTAAAACTGCTCAACTAATTATATAGAGCATGCAGATAATTCAATCTCAATGATGCAATAAGAATCTAAATAAACTCAAAATAAAGTCTCTTTAAGATCTTACATTGAAGGTGATTCTTCAAGTTTGATTATGAATAAGAGTGGCTTATTGCCTTATGAAATTAACAATAATACAACTAATATTGATAACACGAAGAATAATATTAGCTATTAGAATATTAATGACAGTAATATCAATGGTGGTGGTGGAAGTAAAACATACAGAAGTTATTTTAATGAAATCAATGAAAGAAGTAATACTTTCTACAATGAAAAGTCTTACAGAAATAATTAAAACGAAGATGATAGTATTAATGACAGAGCATCATAAATAACCTCAGCTCGTCCTTTTAACAATAATAGTAATATAAAAAGTATTAGCAATAACAACATCACTCATTAATTATAATCTACATCACAATTTTAAAATGATTACTCCCAGAATTCTCCTTTCCATGACCATTCGTTTACTGATCGCCCAAGATATAATAATAGTCATCATCAAGGCTAATCTGGATAGAATAAATCTCTTTTGAATCAAACAGATAATTAAAATGATTCTTTCAGCAAGTAACCTCTCTATTTCAATTTAAATCTAGGGGTTTATTAAAACGATAATTCACAAAATAAACATTAAGACTCTTCCTCCCAAGAATAAAATTAAAAACCACCTCTTTTCATTTAGAAACAGTATTAAAATATTGAAAAGAAGCTCTAAATGATCAACCAATCTAAATAGGCTTCTTTCCATCAATCTGGACCACAAAAAAACCCAGAAACATAATTATAAAAATAAAACGAGAACAAGCAACTTAGTCAAGCCCATAGCTCCTCCTTTTTAAGTAAACCTTATCAACCAATAGAGGATAGATTATTACAAAAGTCTAAGGAAAGAGAAGTAAGTTGATTTCAAACTTGAATTATATTAATAAATTAAAAGATATAAAAATAGGAACTGTAGAAGCAATCTTACATTCAAGTAAATGAGGCTATGAAAAAGCATAAAATTTCTGCTAAATCTAATGCCTTAGCTTCAAAATAATCAGATTAAAATGTATCAGTCTATGACAGAAACTAAAGATTTTTGAGAGAAAAAGAGAAAAAATAATTATAGTTAAAAGAAGAGCTAGTTCAATAAGATATTCTCCATCCTTATTCTCCTCATGTAATTCATTAATAAATTTGAATAATTAGTTCTAGTCTAATCATTCATTATTCATATATTCTTAAATTATAAATAGATCAGACCTCAATCATAGAATTTAATAAGAAATGTTAATGACCTAATTGCTTGGAAAGAAAATGTTAATCAGAAAACTGTTGAAATGAGAAATAAGCAAGTAAAAATACATTTTAATCATTTTAATTAGTTTTATTTTATTCTATCTAACCTTTTTCTATGAATTTTAATTGTAATTATTAGATCGTAGAAGAAATCAAAGAATTAGAGAGTATGCAAAACGAGAAGTTAATCTGTAAAGGATCGGAAAGAATTCTACAGACTTCAAGTAGAATAGGAAATAAGTAAAAGATAGAAGATAAATTGATGACATCTGGATTGAAATACTAGCAACATAAAGATGAACTAGATCGCATTTATAACTCTAACCCTACAAAAAATATCCCAATGATAAATAAGAATACCTTCAAATTACTATTGAATTCTAAAAAGAAAGGTAAAGCAGATCCTCAAAAATAATAGCAATTAAAATAACAACAGCTTTTGAGTAATAAAAGTAATCAATCTCCTAGAAATATTCACTAAAATCATCATTCTAATAATAAACTTTCTTAATCTGAAAGAAATGAATCTGCTAATAGCAAGTATTCTAAAGACCACTCTACTACCAATTCTTATTACAGTCTCTCCAATGCAACCTCAAATTAAGTTTAGTTTTTAAAGGACCATGCTCTTCAGAACACTTATTCAATTAATTCTTAAAACTTGGCAAAAGTTCACTCAAATAAGTAATTAATTGCTTATTGAATTTATTTATTCCATCAATTGTAAGCAGATATTAAAATATTCTTTTATAAAATAGTTTTAGCAGCTAATAAACACTAAGCACATAATAGTCTTAAAGCTAAACCAATTTATTAAGTGCTTAGAATCTAAGATATCTACAAAAGTAGCAATAAAGTTAATAATAAGAAGATCATGATTTATTTAGTGATCACAGTGCAGAGAAAGGAAGAGTTATTACTCATTAAAAATTCTCTGCTGTGGACTTGGGAAACGTTCACACAGTTAGGAATATAGCTGAGAGTAAATTGAAAATCAAACACATCCTCTAGTAATAGCAAAAGATTTAATAATCAAACGATGTGCAGTAGGCCAATAAAGAGGCTTTATTAAAAAATCACTAAACACTAGATAACTTAAACATTTACGATTTTAACTCACCTAAATAAGGTATTCTTACTGAATAGAACGGTACTCCTCGCTACTATACCAATGAAAGCCTCAAAAAGAGTTTTGAAATGAGATAGAATTATATTTAACAACAGTAATAGTTTAATTAATAAAAATCGAGAGACAATTCAAAGAACAGCCATAATGGTCGTGGCATTTCTAATAGCAGTAGTAGCTCTTGTATTAGAAGTAATAATAATAAAGCAACTAGCAAGCCTAAACAAAATCAATTAAGTGTATAGGAAAGGAATAAACAATGGTAAGAACAAAAGATTATGAAGCATAATTTATATGCCTAATAGATTAGAAGTGAAGAAGCAGCATAATGTCCTTTCAAGCCTTAGATAACTATTTCAGGATAGAAATCTAATGGTAGTACCTCAAGATCGATTACTCCTACAAAGAACTCAAACACTCCTAAAGATTTAATCCTTAAATCTAAGCAATCATATGCTAAATAATTCTAATAAAAAGCTTATAAGAATTGAAATTGAATTAATGACAGATTAGTTAATTAAAAAATACAATAAAGGAAAGAGAATTGGATTGTTTATTTAAACTTATCTAATTCTAGTATATTTATTATTATGTTAAAAGAAAAGAAAATAAAATGAGAATATGTAAAAACAAACCAATTAGTTAAGTAAATAATTAATAACCAAAATAATTAAAAATAAATTTATATAATAAGATAAATAAATAACTATAGTATCTAAATATCTATCTATCTATCTTTATGCATCCTTTCAACCTATAAATATGTACATATATATATATACATATCATATATATTTGTTCATTTCTGTAATAAAGTATTCTCCTTTAAATCACTTTCATTTATTTCATTTACTCTTTTATTCTCATTTAGAGGAAATTTAAAAGTAGAGGCCTTAATTAATTTAATGGCTATCTATTGATTCTCCCTTAAATCTCTGTATAATAAAAGAAATTTCATTTTATTTCATGGAAGTGTTAAATTTCATTATTTGCTTTTTCATACTAATTATCAAGCTCGGTTAGCTCAGCTGGTTAGAGCATGCGGCTGTTAACCGCAAGGTCGAAGGTTCGATCCCTTCACCGAGCGCTTTTTTTATTTTATTTTTTTATTATTAAATTAAATTAGTTATTTACTTAGTATAAATCTAAATGATTTATTGCTTTTACTTTAAATTTTCTGCAAATACTTATATGTTTGAAAAAAATGACCATACTTTATGATATAGAGTTAAATATTTATTTTATTTCTTAATTATTTATTCCATTAATTTTTTGTAAATAATTACTAAATTTAATTTATTTTATAAATTATTAAGCTCGGTTAGCTCAGCTGGTTAGAGCATGCGGCTGTTAACCGCAAGGTCGAAGGTTCGATCCCTTCACCGAGCGCTTTTTATTTAATTATTTTAAATATTTTGTCTATGTAATTCTTAGTTAATTTTATCTAAATTTGCTTAACTTTTGGTAATTTAATAGATTTAATTTTTATAATTTATTTAATAATCTGTTTTTTCATTCAATTTATTCTTGCACAATAAAATTTTTTAAAAATTCAAAATAATTTAAGCATGAAGCTCGGTTAGCTCAGCTGGTTAGAGCATGCGGCTGTTAACCGCAAGGTCGAAGGTTCGATCCCTTCACCGAGCGCTTTTTTGTTTCTTTCTTCCTTTATTTGAAAACAGGAATATTTTACTCTTTTTCATTTCGTTTTGATAATTTTTAAAAGTATTAATTAAAAATCAAAAAAAGGATTTGGTAATTATGCCAGTTTTTCTCATTATTGTAGAATTTTTGATTAAATTTAAATTAATTGCAACAAAAAATTAGAAAGATCGCTTATCTAAATTCTAACAAATGATCTTAATTAAACTATTACTTTTTTATTGTGAATTGTGAAGTTCAATTTATGAAAATGATTAATGAATTAATAGAAATTTTATGAAAATATTTTGAAAAGATGTTAGAGATATTTATCCATCCATAAAACAAATACAAGGATTTTTAAGGATATTATAAAATAAAATCAACACTTTAAGAGAGAAGGTGCAATTTTATCATAGGATTTGAAGAAATTTGACATTAATTAAACATAATAGTAGGAATCTAGGACACCACAAGTTTCTCTAATAGAGTGCATACCCCAAGATGCAACACCTATATCAACTGCTTTAATTCCTGTTTGAGAAGATACAATTGGCCCAATAGTACTTCCACATGGACTGTCATTCTTGACTGCAAACTCTTAATAGGGAACATTTATGTCTTTAGCAATAGCTTTAATTATAGTAGAACTTATAGAATCAGTTGTGTATCTTTAATTGTGATTGATCTATTTTAAGGAAATAATTGAAATCTAAGATTAAATAAATATTAAATAAATGATCCTACCTTTATTACTATACCAGAGTTTAGTTTCACTTAATGATTAGTTTTATGACGATCACAGTAATTAGGGTGAACAGAATGAGCCATATCAGCTGAAATGAGGAATGAATTCAAATAAGCTTTATTTAATGAATCGGACTTCACATTACTGTAATCTTTTGCCATTATTTTCCAGACTCTTTCGGTTGTTTATTATAGTAAATTACTACCAGCACCCTTTTTATTATATATTTTATCAATAACTTTATCTAAGCATTTTGTATTAACTATTAAATATTTTAAAATATTTTTAAAATTACTTAGAAACTTTATGATCCACACTCTTCGTGGTCGTATAAACAGACCATATGAACATACTTAGAATTATTTTCAGTTTCTCCACTAACTTCAGATAGATCCTCTGAGGGTGGGGTAATAGCTCTGAGTGCAGCCCAAGATGAAAAAAGATTGTCCAATCTTGGAGAACTGATGAATTCTTGATTTAATCCTATTAATTAACCTGGTTACACATCAGTGAAATAGAGATCTAAATCAATTATTTTTTTAGCAGGTACTTTAATTTAATCTGCTATCAATCCAAGAAGTCCAGCATAGTGATTGTTCTTTAAATATCCTAAATTAAACAAAAATAATTAAATAATAATTAAAAATTTCTACTAAAGTGATTAAAGTGATAGAAGTAAATAGAGATAAGCAGGTATGTTTAATCTATTTGTTAATTATTACCTTCAGAATTCTCTTTTCCTTGTTAAATATTAGCTAGTTGATCATACACTTCTGATGAAAAAATAGGTTTTAAATGAGTCTCGAAGTTTGGAGTAAATTTTCCTCTTTCTTCAGCAGTTGTTAGATGGATAGCCAAGTTAGGGATTTTAAAAAGACCACCTTCATGGAAAAATAAATCTGATTTGAATTCATTTTTTTCATTTTCATAAACAACTCTACCAGCTAAAGTTAAATCTCTATCGAACCAAGTATGCCATAACCCACCTCCATAAGTGCAAACACCTGCTTATCTAAATTCTTGGCTAGTTAATTTACTGTTATTTTAATAAAAATGTTTATTTTCATTCTTTTTTTACTTAAAAATGTTGATAATTTCTTTTAAATCATTATGATTTTATTTTTAAACTAATATCTTCGCTGAGGATGCCATAGATTAATCTAATTGTACTTAAATCTATTAAGAGAAATAAAGTAGGTAATAATTGGAGTTACCTTAAAGGGGCTAATCTTAAGCAAGGAGAATCTGTATGAGATCCAATAATTTTAAATCCTGTATTATTTGCATCAAAATTTGTGCCAACAGTGAAGGCAACTAGAGAACTATTCGAACGAATGAAGAAATATTTGCCCCCTTTTTTCAAATCCCAATTATCATTCTCGCTGATTTGACTAAATCCTGATTTAACTAGCCTTTCTTTGGAAGCTTAAACTACATGAAAAGGAGAAACACCTCTGTTAACATAAGATAAAAAATCCTAAGAAAGTTGATTGGAGATGAATTGTATAGATCTCTCTACTTTACTCATTATATTGATAGAAATGTATTAATTATTAAAGAATGAAATATATAATAAACAAAGATTTATTAATTGATTATTTTCTGAATAAATAAAGATATCAATTTTAAAGTAATCTATCTATTTATGGTCAATTCTTCATTCATTTATTACTAATTCAAATATGTATATATCTTAATCCATAATAAATAGAAATTCTACAAATCTTCTTTATATTAAATAATAAATAATTATCACTACCATTATCTTTTCAAGAGTTAAATCAAACTAAAATGCCATTAAAATCATGTTAATATTTAATTTATTGCTACTTATAAATTCTATGATAAAAAGAATAAAATTGTAGTAAAAATTATTGAAGGAAGAGCATAAGATTATAATTAATAGAGAATATTTTATACAGTAAATAATAATATTAGATAAATATATAAGTTAAGTTTGATTGCCATTTTTTTTATAACTAACTACCACTTGTTTGTTATCAAGGATTTATAGTGCAATTTTCTGTTTGCATAGCAAATGATTTGATTGTAGGGTGTGTTTGTAGATAACATTCTATGAAATATGCAAACTCCTATTTTATTTAGTTGCCTTTCATAGAGATTTAGAAGGTATTTAAATTCTTATTCTTCGTCAAGGCATTTTGGATTAAAGATAATGCACTATTTCCGATAAAGTTGAAATCTAACTCTAATGAGAGATAACATAAATTCTAAGAGTTCTTTTCGATTATATCACAAATATACTTTGTACCATCTATACCTAGGAAATTATTTCCTAATTTAAGAGTTAATTTCTTCACCTTACTTTCCTTCAATAAAGCAAATTATTTTGCAGTATTTGGCTAGATCATATTATGTGAGAAGTCTAATTCTATTTCTTCAAGAATGGGATTCTAGTAAATATTTTCAATTATATTTTTAATGTTCTCCTGTCCTAGTTTTAATCTACTGAAATTTAGTGATAGCCTTTTAAGCTTTTCTTTTAGTACTACAATAATATCTATGATTGTTTTGAGATCACTCTTTTAAGGTTAGAGGCTTAAAGTGATGGATAAACCAGATAAATTATTATTGAATTTCAATCCAGATAAGAAATACTTTAAGTTTAATGTAGATTAATGTAAAACAAAGCTAATATCTTGAATTGTTTGGTTTTTCTTAGCAAATTCCTCAAGAGCAATAACATTTTAATTCTCTTCAATCACTAGAGTGATATTTTATTAGCTTTTATCGAATACTAATATCTATCCACTTTATGGAATATTGCTCATGGATTATAAATTATTTAATACATTGTTATTTTATGTTGTTAATGGTGAGTGCAATTCCAAGAAAGTACTAGGATTATTTTATTTCCTTTAAGCCTACTCATAGCCTGTTTATTAACGAGAAATTCCAGAAGCACTCTCTTACTATGAATACTAGGTGAATCTACTTTAACTTACCTTTCTACTTATCCATATTGCTTTGCTTTTACCTGAATTTTATTATGTACTTACTGATTATTATGCTTCATTGTTGTTGTTGTTGGTATTACTACTATTCAAATTTATTATATAGTTTTAATTTATATTATTGTTAGAATAATCGAATTGAGAGATATTCGAATCTTCTTTTGCTTTTTCTTGAATCATTCTTCCATTTCTGAATGTCATTTTAGGGCTAAATGGTTGGGAAAAATAATTATTTTAAAGGTGGTTTCCTTAATTATTAAAGTTATTTGAGAAAGATCCTGAATTATTGCTTCGAGATTAGATATTTAAATTAGGAAATGAGCTGAGACTTAGTGGAACTTGCATATTTTAATTAAAACTAGGAAATTAGCTTGAATTGCTAAATTGAGGATATAGAGAAGGAGTAGATGGCTAGTTATTAGATATTCTAGTTGCACTATGCTATTAACTGTATTTACGATGATTAAAATTAGGGCTATTTGGCAATAAAGAACTTTAATTTTTATTCAACTAATTTGCTGCTTGAAATTTAGAGAGATTAGAGAAATTAAATGTATTTAAGTTATTGTCAAGGCTTTCGTACTCAGGATATAAATATTTTAACTGTTTTCTTGGTTTTTATTTGATTTCTAGGCTTTAGAGAGTTTGAGAGCTATAATGGATTAACGATGAAGAGAATATTAAATCATAATCTCTAACATCATTAAAAAGCAATATAATTTCTGTTTAAGGCTTAGCTCCTTTCAATTCATGAATGATTGTATGGGGATAGTGGAATTGAGGGTTATCTAATAAATTGAATTTATAAAAATTGACATGGTCATTAGAAAGAATGGCTTCAGCAATTTCCATTAAAGATTCGGGAGATAAATCGCAATTCTACAGATTTAAAGCTAAAGATTTTAATGTTTCATTGTAAGAGAGGCACCCATGTAAGCATTTTAAGGATTCAATTTGAATACCTGATAGATTTATACTCAACTCTTCACATACTTCATTGTATTTGAAGCTGTCAAACAAGTTTTATATAAAGCCTTACTGAATCATCTTAGAGATAGAGCAAGTGTTGAAATTTAAATTAACTGTTTTCAGTTGCTAATTCATCTTGAAGCATTCTATTAACCCGCTTAAACTGTCTTAAATCCCTGTTACTTGATTGTTTATTTCACCTTTGAAATTATATAAATTAATAGAAAAAAGCCTATTAGATTTAAAATCTATGTAATCTTCTAGTTTTTAATTCTTCTCATCAATGACGTTGTTAAGAGGAGACTATTCATCATTATAGTTTCCTAAATTAGTGAGATCAAAAGTATCATTATTTGTAAATTCTTAAGTAGTAGAAGTGTTTTATTTAGTTTTGAAAGTTTGCATGAAAGTTCTAACTTTATGCTTCTTCCTGTTGAACTTAATTGACTGCTTTTGTAATTTCGATTTAAGTGAAGTAGATATTTAATAATTAGTAAATGAAAAATGCTAGAATTATTTATCAAGCTCAGCTTCAGAAGGTTTAATTACAAGAGAAACCTAATCATTTAGGAAAACTAAATTCTCTAAATTGGCTAAAAAGGTGTTGTTGTACCCATTCAAAACTAGCTTATATTTTTCACATGCTGTTAGATTGCTCACGAGCTATTGTAAATTTACATTGAAATTTGACAACTGAAGAGAAAGCTATTTAAGACTGTCGTTTTTATATCCTCCAAAGAATAGACTTAATTAAGCTTGGGATTTACTTGCTTTTCTAGACAAACTCTAGCTTTCTTACTTAAGATTATTATATAAAGGCGAGTTATTTATAGATACTTTAATTCGGGAAATTTTAGTTTAAAGTAATGAAATCAAAATCATTCTAGTGTTGTTATCATCTATAGGCTTACCTTATAAATTCATGTTTAATTTTAAAGTGTGAGGTAAAGAAACTGATTAATGTGCATTCACATTTATAGTAGATTTTATGCAACGATTAATTTAGATAATGTCCTAACTATTCAGAAAACATTCAGAGAAATTCAATTTTATTATTGGAATTCTCATTTTACTGAAGACTGAACTCAGTAAATCATAGAAATTCTAACTTAAATTAGGAATAGGATTGCTAGATTTTCTAGGAATTATTTGGCCTATGTTTGTAGTGCTGCAAGAATTCATAGAAGAGGGACCACTTAGCATAGAAATTGATGCCATAGAGCAGGCAGTTTAGATAATTTGATTTGGAATTCTAATTAAATTAACTCTTAATGATAGTTTGCTTAAGAAATGCAATTGAGGTAATTTAGTGTAGATTAAAGATCTATCTTCTCCTGCATTTATAACAATTTCTAAATCTAATAAACTTCTTTAATTTTCATCAATAACAGAGTCAATATTTATAATTTAAAAATTAGATTTCAATTTATGCAGTTAATTCTTGTGTGCTAGTTCTGGAAATGTTATTTTATATTAATAATCTTTGATGTGCATGTGGAAGCAGCGCAAATGAATCTATTTATTTAAGAAATCTTAAAATAGATTAATGCTGATATCTTTGCATTTTATCTTTAATTCTTGTATCTTGCATTCATTAAAACTAGTATTTAATCCTAAGAAATTCTTAAAATCTAATGTTTCTTGCAAGGATTGAATTTATAAACAACTAATGTAGGTTTTTACTTTTTCAAAATTTAAAGGAGGAATTTTCTAGTTTAAATAATTATCAGCACTGCATTGCATTTAGTAATCCTCTTAATCTTCTTTATTAGCATTGAAAATGCCAAAATTAATACGAATCGTTAAACATCCATTCTTCTTTTAAATTAGATCTGAAATACGATACTTATCTTATATTTTTATGTTATCAAAGTGTTCAAATTTAAGAGTATGGCTATCTAATGATAAGTCCAAAAAGATATTGAGAAAGTTGATGTAAAAAGGTTTGTGGATATCAATAAATATGTCTAACTAGCTATTCTAGCAGAAATAATCATAAATTTTTTATGATTAGGTGATTTAGAGCAGGTCAATCTCATACAATAAAGAAGGGAATAGCTTCAAGATATTTACGTTAAATTGATCCCATTCTTTGATAATATAAAGATTCTAATTAGTGAAGTAATCAAATTATTTCAATTCATTCAAAAACAGCAAAATTTATTCCAAATTCTCAATGTAAGAAACTAAATTTTTATCCAAAATTTCTTTAATTTTTAGGTCTACTCCATTCAAATCTTCCCTTATAATTGACATTTCAAATACTTCAATTAAATCTTAAGAATAGACATCCTTTAATGAATCAATCAAGTTCTTGTATTTTCTCTAAAAAAATAGCTTGTTATCATCTGTATTCCTTTTATTTTAAAAAAAGTTAGCAATTAATTAATTAATTTTGAAAATTCAAAAACAATGCTAAATTCAAAAAAGAAGAAAATAGATTCATTCATTTGAAATAAAAACACAATTGATCTATTATTCCAAAAGAACTTTCAATCTAATAAAATCTGATGTAAAATTTTCAACATAATAATTCTATGGCTTTAAAAAGAATTTTTAAATAATTTAATTAATAATTTTCAATAAAATGAAGATTTTTTACTCCAAATTGTAATAATGTAATTGCATTCTTTCTTTTCAATATCAGTAAGTTAATTGTTTATATTTTATGATTTAATTCATTATGTTAATTGAAGTTTTAAAAAGCGACATAGCTTGTTTAGATATTTTTAAATTAACCCTAACTCACTTATATTAATTTAATAATTTTTTTAGCAATCTTTGATTAAAATAAAATCTGAAAATGTTGAGAGGTTTTCAATAAAAATATTAGATTTTTATGAAATTTAAAAAGCAATAATACCTGCAGAGCATAAATAGAAACATGAGCATTAAGGATTACTTCTCGCATTACTTAATGGATTATTCATCGAATTGATCCTTGTTAATATATTTTTATGGAACAAAAGTAGGAGTACAAAGAGTTAAATATTCATTAGGCTCTTCTTCTATGTATATAGCACCACCAAGATCAATGAAGAAAGGGATGAAATCAAATCCTATAACAATATTATTTGGTTTTATGTCGCTGTGAGCAACTTTATAAGTGTTGTTCATTGTATCAAGTTTCTTGAGTAGGAAAAACATCTATTTGGTGATAAAATACTCGAATGGCAATTTGTATTTTTCTTGTAATTTTTTAAACTGCACTATCTTTATTATCTACTTAAAGCTAATAAAACCTGCCTTTTAGCTGAATATAAGATTGTTTGTATCATAATCAAGTAATCTTAAAGAGACTGCAGCTGCATCAATACAATTCTTCTTTTGGAATTCCTACAAAGCTCTTATTTCTCTTTTAAAGAATTCTTCATTTTTAACTTATTTTACAGCTTTGATAATTCTCTTCTCAAAATCAATTTATAATGAAACACCACCGTTATTAAAATTTCCATCTTCAATAACTTGCAATTAATATTTCTCTTGTCTATAATAATTGAATACAGAATTTGTTAATTTATTTTCGCCATCTTACTCTCCCTCTTCTTCGATCATTAACAATTTAACTTCTTCTTCATCGCAAAATTAATTTGTCCCGTCATCTTCGCTATTAAACGAATTCTCTGTCCAAATCACATTATCTCCATATTACAATAAATCATCTATCCCTATTGATTGTCTTTTCCTTTTATTTTAATTATCATTGTCATAATTATGATTTTAGCAAATTAGTGCCTTACTTAACTTCTGATTTAACTATTGTCATTTACATTATATCTTCAATCTAAATAGGCTCATCTATCTTTTAGTTCTTTCCTTTCTTTCGCTTATCTAATGTCATATCATCATTCTTTACTGACACCCTCTTTTTGGATAATATTGGCAATGGCTTCTTTATACTCTAAACCTTTATTAATTAGTTATTTGGAAGAATGGTTTATTTTATGCACTCAATTATTAACATCTTTTTACCTTTTTCAGCCTTTGGACTGTGAGTTACTTTCCTGGATCAGGTTAGAGAAGATAAATTGTCTTTTCCGTGCCTGACCAATCAAAATCAGCATCTTAGACAAACATTTTAAACCTATTAAATGAATTGCTTATATTTCTATTAAATTATTTTTTGTGATAATAGTGTGAAAATTTATATGGTATTAATAATGTTTAAATAGATAATAATAAAGACTTTACCGATTATTAATTAAATCCTTATCTTAAGCCTACCTTCTTAGTATAAGCATCTCAATAAAGCTTTAATTTTATGGATATTGTTGTAATTGTTTCTTGAATTTTCAGGTAACAAATGTGTTTAACTCTTTAACTCTAAATATTAGTTTATCTATTTCTATTTTTAATTTAAATTGTCTGTCTCTATTAATAAATTGATTCCTTTTAAAGTTACCTCACATTCATCTAATTTAATTAATCCATTTTAAAAAAACTCAAACCTATAAGATTAGAGAATGAGTAAGAAAGAATCAATTTTTATAAAAAAACTTTTATGACACGCTAGCTTAGAACCAATTAATAGAAATTGTGTGGAACATTTTTAAATTTTAATTATAAAATGATTAAATAATTATTTAATTAAAAATCAAATATTTTCATTATAACTTTATTATCTTCTTAATTAGATTTAATAATACTTAGTTTATTAAATCTAATAATTATAAACTAATATATTTTTATTTTCTAAAAAAAATAAACCTTTTTTACTTCATTTCAAATTTAATTTTATAGAATTAAAATTTCATTTAATTTTTAAAGCTGGTAAATAAATAACAAAATTTAATTTAAGAATATTTTAGATATACAAATATTCTTATATTATATAATATGAGTAAATCCTTATAGATTAATACCTATTTTAATTATAATTTATCATTTAAGAATAAACTGAAAGAAAATTTTATTTATTTGAATTTTAATATTTAGTGAAAAATTGAAGGATATGGTATAATTTATTTATTAATTAATAAATTAGCTATTTAGTTAAATTTAAAGTTATATCATATAAAATATGCATAATTCAATACAAATATAATGAGAAATGTAATTAAATATATTTAAATGAAAATTAGAAAAATTATTTAATTAAGAGAAGTTTTGAAGTTAAACTTTACTCTATTGATTAGAATAAAATTAAGAAGGGATGAGAAAATTTTTTATTAATTAATATAAAGTATATATTTCTTTCTATGATCAATTTTATGAAGATTGAATCTGAATTTTTATTGGTTGTTAATTAGTTTTTACATGCAATTATTGCTCTTCTGTAATATTATTATTATTACTTTGATAGGTCATTTATTCTGTATTATTTACTAATACTTATTAATTGTTATTATTGTTATTTTGTCTTTATTGGTTATCATTAGTACAAATCTCAGTAGCAGTTGGGTTTGGGCATTAAGTGTTTAATTAAGATGCTTATTATCTTCTTAATTAGAATTAAATGAATTATTGATGAATTTATTAAACAGTTTGAGGTTACTAACTTAATATTTAGGAATTTCTCTATCTCAAAGATAATGTGCTTAATCTAGCCAAATTAGGTATGTTTAATTGGTTATGGAAGCTATCACTTTCCAGGTTGTCTCCACTAATTCTATTTTAATAAAAATTATTAATTTATTATTTTACTAATATTTAATATCAATTAGTTACTTGAATTTTTTAGCAGCATCATTTTCTCTTGGTAAATATGGTAATTTAATTAAACCATTATAAACAAGGTTTCCCACAACGATGAATAAGAAACCAAATATTTTGAGTATATTAGAGCGATATCCAAGATTCTCCCATTCACGAGAGCCTTCAAGAGTGACAGCAATACCAACAATCCAAATGATAAGAGTTCTTAGCACATCAATAATAGAACGAGTCAAACCACTGAAAAATTTTGTTGTTGAGAGACCGTTTACATTGTAAAATGAAACTGTGAAAAATCCAAGAATAATGAATCCGAAAAGTGAATTATCTTTACTGACCTAAGTAAAGAATTAGGAAACACTTTCCATCATGTATTTAGAAGTAACCAGCCCATCATTTCCAATTGTTCTAATTTCTACACAACCTCTGTTATTAGGGAATGGGCATTCAGTAGAATTTAATATAGGGAGTAATATAGCATAGATAATCAATCCATATAGCCTAAATATTATAAAAAATATTTTTAATTTTTTTTTTTTAAATTAAATAAAGAGATCTCAGTAATTAAAACAGCAAAGAAAAGATCATAATTTTAATTAATAAAAAGAGTAAAAGTAGATTAAGAAGGAATAAGTAGATTCAAGGTATGTCTTGAATGTAAATAGATTAGAATGAAATGAATTGAATTGGGAAATGGTAATGATGCGATTGGTTACTATGAATATACTTGGACTATTTATGAGTTTTTAAAAATAGAAAGTTTGCCAAAAATTAATTTTGATTAATTTGTGGCTATCATCTTATCACTTATTTATTTAAGATAATAGTAAGTTAAAAGGAAAAAGAAAAGTAAAACCAAAGACAATCTTAAGATTCTTCTCTTTCGATTAAGTAAGTTATTAATAATGAAAGGAAATAATAATTACCCTTCCAATCCTACTAATTTAGTAGGATGTATATTGTAATTGGAGTAGATCCATTCTTCGTATGCGTAGAGTAATCCATTGAATACCATTGAGATAATAAGTAAAATGATTGCCATTAATTTATGAGAGGCGTCATTGTATTCGTTTTCATTATCATCAATGAAGAAGAAATTAGACATTCCTACTATTACCAATCCAATTACTACTTATCCAATACCTGCGTATCTGTAGCCAAGGAATTTCTTTTTGAACATCCATTTTGTGAAGAGACTGGTGAAAATGATTGTACCACCTCTTAACATCTAGTAGACGCTGCTATCAATGAAGTTGAGGGCAGTGAATTGTAGGGTGGAAGCAATAAAATCACAAATTGCAGGAACCCAAACATGAAGGTAGTCTTTGAAGTGTTTCATACTCTTCTTTGAAGGATCCAATTCCATATTTAAAGTATTAGTCTTAGATTTATATAAGTACCAGTACAGAGGTACGTGCATACCCAAGAACATAATGACTGTCTATTTGTTATTAAATATTCAAATGATAAATATTTATATTAGTCTCATTTTTTGTTAGAAAGTAAAATCAAATAGAACTAACTTTAAATATAGATGTTATGAAATACTTCTTAAAAATAATGTATTTATTTCACACTTTGAATATAAATGAAGGGTGTTAAATCTTTTGAATAAGGAGTGAATAGAGATTTCTTCATTATTTTATTAATCCCAAATGTAAAAAAAATGATATAAAAGTTAAGTTAGTTGGTATTTAGTTAAGTAAACAATATTTAAGTAGAGATTTATTTACCTATATAAAAGGATGATTAAAGGCAATTCCGTCAATAACCGTAGTATTTTAGTATTTATAGACAAGAGTATTTGAAGAACCAAATAAGATAAATCCAAATATGTGATAACGCATCATGGAACTTATAGGAGTAGAAACACGTTCATCTTCTTTCGATTTGGCAAAATTGGTGCCATTACTTCTAGGATCTACTCCTACAACAACCACTTAAGAGTTCATCATAGGAACTGGGCTTTATTCATTTGAAGACATTATGCAAACTCACTCTTTATTGAGATATTTTAGAGAAGTTCTTTGAAAGATGGTAGGAATAATTGAGGTAGATTTAATTGGTATATTTGTTGGTAGATTTAATATTTGATTGGATAAAATGAAGGTAGTTAGTTCTAAAGGTGATTTTAAGAAATAGTTTATGGTTAAGCACTTTGATAGAATTTGTTTATTTATTTGCTCCTCTTTTTTGTAAAGCCGAGTCTTTGATTTTTGTTAGATATTTTGTTTATGAATTTATAATTTTCTTAATTGTTTATTAATTGCTATTTTAGGAAATATCCTCTTAATTTTTTTGTGAGAAATCGATCATGTAGAGTTTAGTTAGCTAGTTAGTTTGTTAGTTAGTATAAAAGATTAATTTTGAATGACAGCTTGTTTCAAATTATTACCTCAGTCTATATTAAGAAATCCAATTAATCATTTCCTACAGAAATGAAATAAATTAATATATTATGAAAGAATGAATGCAGTAAAACAAAAGATTTTCTAGGTGAATTGAATAAAAAGCCAGCTATTAGGTTTACATAGATAGAAAGCAATTGATAATATTTGAAAAAGGAAAGAAGGAAGTAAATATTTATAATTATGAATAAAAGGGATTTAAAGGATGAATGAATGAATGATTGATTGATCGATCGATCGATCGAGTGATTGATTGTTTGAAAAGATTAAAAAGTTATAATTTTCTCTTAGTCGACTTCTAGTAAAGACGTAGTAAAATTTATCAGAATGTGAGAAGTAATGGCTGATTTATTGGAAGTTGAAAAATGGTAAAAGTGAATTGTCAAAACTAAATTAAGGACAAGTATATTTTTCTAGCTATTTCTTAGTGCTAATACTGTTAATAATGTTAAAATACTATTAAAGTTAAAATTAATTTGAACTAATACTACCTCTTTCTTTTTAAATCTGATATAACTTAATAGAAACCAATAGATTATGTAATAATCTTTCCAACTTTATAATTACAGTTCTGCCCATTCTTTCGTGATAAATAAAATCCAATTATTCTTCATTTATCGATCGCCACCCTCACTGAAAGTGTTTGAAAATCAAATAAAATTATATAATATTTTTAAGAAAATGACTTAATTTATTAGAAAAACTCAAACATCATTCTTTTATTCATTCATTCATTATTTGTTAGAAAGTAAAAGAAAAATAAATATAAATAAATAAATTTTTTTAAAATGAACTAGTAATCAATCTGTAAAATAGATGATGATCTACTTTTTAATTAAACCCTGTTTTAAATCTTAATCACACTTTAACAATTTCTAATAGGAATATTATTGTACCATTTTATGAACAGAAAACAGATAGAAGAATAGAAATAAAAGAGTTGATTTGATTTAAAAAACTTTTGATAGGAATATATAAATTATATCATTAAACTTCAACTTCTATTTATTTTATCTATTTATTAATAAATTATAGGACATTTACTTCTTAGATATAAACAGTATTATCAATTTTAAATCCTTCCCTGATAAACTCATACATACTCATTTGATTAAATATGTGAATTTAATCTCTGCTTCAACTAGTGAATTTATAATAGCTAAAACCTTTTGTTGTTCCAAATTAATTATCTTCTAACCCTCAAAATAAAATTGATAATTCTTTCCCAGAACAATTACAATTATTTACCACAAATTACAATACCGTTACTACCATATAATATTTAGCAAAAAAAAAGCAAGAAATAAAAATAAAGCATAAATTTAAAGTACAATACTTTAAATATCAAACCACCCTCCACCCCATATAAAATTAAAACTCAAAAAATAGAAAGAAACATATAAATGTAGTGATCGAGCTCTTCATCATCTTGAGAATAAATTAAGTAAATAATATTTTTTAATCAATTTAATTAATACTCACCTTTCAAAAAATATTAATGAAGAAGAGAAAAATAAATTAGAATAGAGAATCTTTAAAGAATTTTTTATTTAAATTGAAAATCAAGTATTATTATTTACATTTTTAAGCCTTTTAGGAATTAATTAAATGATCTTAGAGGAGTTTTTTTTTAGAGCAACCAATTAAGTTAATTTAAATTTTTTATCCATAAAAAATCTTCTTTTGTTTTTAAAACTATTTTAAAATATTTTCAAATATAAATTAAGAAGAATTTTACTTTTTTCTTTGAGTTTTTTCATTTAAGGATGATCAGATTTTTGATTAGAATACTTACTTTAATATTCTTTTTAATATCTGTTTATTTGAGGTTATTATTTCTCAATAGAATATTTTAATTTTAAAGTAGATCTTATACTATGAATAAATTATCCTGACACTTTCTTATTTATTTCTTGCTAAATATATTTATAAGATTTCTTTTCAAATATATTTATAAGATTTCTATATTTCTAACTCATTAATTAGTTTTAAACTATCATTTTTTAATTCAGGTTAAGTTTTTCCTTCAGAAATATACTTAAAGTTTAGGGACAGTTTTACTAATCTTTTAGCTATTGTAGGAGAAGGAGTGTAAGAAGAGGAAGAGTGAAAGAGAAGTTTGTGAAAATTTATCAGAATTAAGTTAACTAGCTAATTAACTGCTAGATAGAGAAATGTGTTTGAAATAAATTAACCATAAAAGAGAAGACAAGTTTTTAGATAAAAACTGTCTAATATTTTTTTGGCATTAATATGGGGGACTTATAAGAAAATATATGTACGATTATAAATATGTAAGAGAAATGAAAGATTTATTAATTTATAAATAAAATTCTATTTATTTTAATGAATAAATATATTTATTCATCTGATTTTATTGGTTGGATGTTTCATTGGTAGATTAGAGTGTTATAAATAGTTTAATTTGGTGAAAGTAAGAAAGGAGTAATAGCATTAAGTATTTATTAGAGAGAAAGTGAGAGAGGAATTAGCAAAATTTATAATTTAAATTGATTCTTAGTAATTATTTTGAAAGTCAGCTCAGGTTTTATAATTAGCCAAATATTATTAGATAATTTTTGCTAATTTTTATTAATCTGAGATTTTTTTCATTTTAATTCTGCAGCTGTCTTTATATTTTGAGAGTTAGGAATAAATTCTTGAGAAGATTTAGATTCTACGATTTTTAACTCAACATTTTCTTGAAGATTAGCAGCAGTTCCAATTTAGATCTCTGCAAGTTAATTTTTCTTTTCTGCAGCAAGATCAGATTCTCTCTTAAAGTAAGGAACTTTAATTACACCATTATAGACTAAGTTACCTACGAAAAGGAAGATATAACCAGCAGTCTTGAAAAGATTAGTTCTGTACTCTAAACTTTCCCAGTTTCTGGCTGCTGCACCAGTAACAGCCAAACCGATAATCCAAGTAACAAGAGTTCTCAAAGCACCAGCTACAGATCTAGTTAAGCTGCTGAAGTATCTTGTAGTAAAGACACCATTTAAGTTATAGATGCACTTTGAAAAAATACCAAAAATAACGAAGAGCAATAACCAACCATTTTCTTAAATACCAGTAAGGTATTGATCAACATTATCAAAGTAGTACTTGTCTCCAACTTTGACACAACCCTTTCCATTAGGGAATTAGCATTCAACATTACAGAAAATAGGCAATAAAATAGTCAAGTAGATAATTGCGCCATAGAAACTATTTTAATTAAGGAGAAATATTAAAAAAGAATTTTAGGTAAATATTGATTTTATTTCATTAATGGTTTTAAATTCTTAGACGAATTATTAAAAATTCTTAATTATTTAATAAAATTTAATCTTTGAGATGGTTTCTATTAATAGATTTTTTAATTTTTCTCGGTTTTGTAATAAGTAAATGATTAATTATTCAATACTAGAAGAAATTAATCCAATTTTTAGATTTTTATTTTATCAAATAATTTTGACCCAAATTGTAATGAAAGTAATAAATGAATAAAATAATTACGCTTCAGTTCCTAGTAATTCACAAGGATGGATGTTGTATTTGCTGTAGATGTATTCCTCAGAAGCATAATGACCACCATTAAGAGCCATGCAGATTATCAATAAACCAATAGATAAATATTACATTTACAAATCTGAGTCGTTAGTTGAACCGATGAAGATGAACTAGGATAAACCAACGAAAATGAGACCAATAATAGTGCCAAATAAACCAAGATATTTGTATTTTAGGAAGATTCTCTTAAAGAGGATTTTAGAGAGGATAGCAGTGAAAATAATAGAGCCACCTCTCATCATTTGATATATACTACTATCAATGAATAGCAATGAAAAGAATTATAAGGTAGATCCTACCAAATCACATAAGCAAGGGATTAGAATCCAGAGGTAGTCCTTAACAGTAGTGAGCATCTTTTTGTTATGATCGATTTCATAAATGTGAGTCTTGGTAAGTTTTCTGTAAATGATCCAGATCAAAGGAAGAGACATAGCAGCAAACATGACAAAAGTCTAAATTTTAAAAATTAAAATAGATTAATTAAGTTTAATAAAGAATTATCTTTAACGTAACATGTTAAACGTGCTTACTTGGATGAAAGGATGTTCGAATTTCTTTCCTTCTACTACTGTAGTGTTTTAGTATTTATAGATGATGGTATCACATCCACCGAGGATGACATAGCTGTACACATGCCAGAGTTTGCTCCAAGGAGCTGAGGATGAGGTAGACTTTGACTCATTATTATCTAAAGGCTTTTTCTAAGGACTGGCTTGAGTGAGAGTAGGAGAATTGTCAACGACAATAACGATAGCCTTTTAGTCCATATTTTAGCAATGATTATCTGAAGATTGAGGGAGGGATCCGTCAGTCATTTGAAGAGATATTAGAGTTGTTAAAATAGTATTTTAAGAAATGAGATTCTTTATGAGAGAATACTTTATTAGAATAATACAATTGTTTTTGCTTATTTAAATTTTCTACCCTTAGAGTAGACCCAAAAATGCTTATAAAAGAGGTAATACAAGGAGGATAATTGGTGGGCACTTGCTGATGGATAACGAAATAGTAAATATAACAGGTTTATATTTTAATTAAGGTATTAGATTCATCTATTATTAGGCTGAGATTCTATCTTTAATTAAAGTGTTTGTTTGCTTGATTCATTCATTTCGTCAGTAGAAACCATTCTGGGAATTTAATTAGTGTAATATGACAACATAAGAAGATAGCAGCCCACCAATAAAAATAAAAAAAGTATAAGTATGGACACAAATATAATATCTTTATATCTCAACCAATTAAAACTTAAATAAGGTGAGTGCAATTAATAAAGAACCATCTCTAAATCTTTGATGCGTATTAAAATTCATTTTGATGTAAGGTATTTCTCATATTTTCTTAAACAAATATGAATCCCTTAAATAATAAGATGAATGAAGGAATCTTTACTAAGACACATATAGTTTGTTTGTTTATTTGTACTATTGAATTCATTAATATTATAATGGTAAACGTATTTTTATATAATGAACCAACTAATCCATCTACTAGAACCTTTTTGGCTAGCTTAGCATGCAATATTAATTTAATGGAACTAACTAACTAGCTAACTACCTAAAAAAGGAAATAAAAAAGAAAAAAATTAATGGGAATATAATCAATAAGTCTGTTGTTTTAAATCACTCAAAGAGACATAAATCAAATCAATGACCACCTTTAAAGCTAATAAGATCAATTTCCTTCTTTATTGAATTATATTTATTTCATCAATCTTTAAAGCCAATTAAGTATATAAAATTTATAGATAAATATAAAACTAGTTAAAATGACTACATTTTTCTTTCAAAAGTGTTAATTTTTAGTCATTTTTAATGATTAAAATAGTTAAACTTGCAATATAGTTAACCCTTATTTTTTATTGATTTTTTGAATATGTTGAATTGAATCTTTATCTTTCTTGGGATTAATTCTAAGTATAATAAGATAATTCCATACCTTAACTAGTCTTTTATGAGCTATGTCATCAGAAAGTTATCGATTGATTTTAGTATACTTAATATTAATTAACCCTAAATTTTTTGATGACATAGGATTAAAACTGTGATTGATCGAGCTAGAAAAGTAATGTCAAAATATTCTTTAATTAAGTTCTATTGATTACTGCATCTCTTATGTCTAATACTCTAAATATCTCATTCTTCTTAAACATGAAAATAAGAATAATTGATTTCTAAATATGTTTTTATAAATCTATACCCATATTTTTAAATTAAGCAGAGTATAGTGTATGGTTAAAGATTGTTTAATGTAATAGTTACAAAGAATTTTTAATATAATTTAGAAATGAATTAATTAAAGAATAAGTAGAACTGATATGCTATTTTAATTGTTAATATATAATATTTATCCATTTGTTTAATGAATGTAATTATGCATACATTTCTGTTGTTTAATTTTTACTAGTGAAAAAGTTAAGCTAATATGTCATTAATTTATAACACAAATCACATTGAAAGATTCTTCTATTTAAACGCATTAATCTTTCATTCAATATGTATTGAATTGGGTGCGCATTATTTTATTTAATAATATAATTAATTGTAGGTTAAAAATAAATAAATAAGCAAGCTCTTATGAATTTTATTATTTAATCAGCCAAAATAATTATTTTTTTATGGAGTTCTTTCTAAAAATTTCGAAACAAATAAATAAAGTTATAGTTTCTTTTTTAAAATATATTTATTTATATTTGAAAACAATAACATGTTTTTAAAATTCTTAATTTCACTTTCAATTAAATTGTTAAAAACTGTTATTGATTTAATTTCAAAAATAATATTTTTAAAATAAATGAAAATATTATGAATAGTATATATTAGCAAAGTTTCAACTTTTCTTTTTCAATGGTATTTAGAATTCTATTTAGATAAATAAGGGAGGGGGTTTATGAAAAAAGAAGATTATTATTTTAGATAAATTTAAGAAATTGTTTGTATTTATTTTGCTTAATAGATTGAGAAGCTGATATTATTTGTTTATTATTGGTAAAGCAGTATGATATTGTTTTAAAATTTGAATATTCTTTTAATAAATTACAGAAGTTCTGATAATATTCTTAGTCCCAAGAATTAATTAACTTTTAATAAAGAAAAGAGATTAAAAATGAATAAATAAATAAGTTTTGAATGATTGATTGAATGAATGATTGAATGAATGAATGAAAATGGATACTTATTTATTTTTGTTATTATTATGTGTTTTACTGAATAAGTGTCATTTCCTTTTGAGATAATAAGTTTATTAAAATTTTTATCAAAATTTAATTATCTCATTAAGTGCAGCAATACTGCATTTAAACTGTATTGAATGTTTTATTAACATTCGATTTATGTTCTATCTACTTCTTATTAAATGATGCATTAATTAAGAAATTTCTAGATAACTTTAAAGAAAATAAATTATTTGACTAGATTATTTCATTTATTTTACTAAGATAATAATTATTTTGAAAGATGTGTTCTAGTTTTAGAAAAACTCATTGAATTGATATTTTTGTAGATTACTATGCATTAATTAGATACATAGAGTAGACATTTAATTTGAAAACAGTAAGATCAAAATAGCTGAATATTTTTTAATCAAAATGATTCTCGAAATGATGCACTAATAAGAATTAATACTTATTATTGATTTATGATTTTATCACATTCTACTTAATAAAAAGATTATTCACTCGCCGGTAATCATATGTAACATATTAAATTTAAAATAGTTGCACAAAAATTTGCAAATCATGGAATAATGTGAATTTATTCATTGCTTTCGAGCCATCAAAAATCTAAATAGATATAAGAAATAGATAATCTGCATCAAAAATTAAAATAATGTTTGATTTGTTTGCAAATTTGTAATGATTCATAATAAAGATGCTTTTAAACTCATTTTTAATCAGGCATGATAAGTAAGCAACACTTTTACTCAGTGTCAATCATTAAAATCAGCATAAGACAAAACCAAATTTTATTTAAATATTAATTATTTTCTAAAAAGATATTATTATTATCAACCAAAGTATCATTAATTCTAAAGATCTTCTAATAACAAAAAATAAATAAACATAATATCATTAACAAAATTAATCAAATAAATAAGTCACACATACATACATACATTCATACCAATCATCATCAAAACCATAAAAATGTTCAGAAAATTATTAGTTTAAACAGTCAAGACATAGAGCTTGTTTATGCCACTTGAGAGAAGAGAATTCTTCAACTTCTTCAAATCTAAATAGCAAAAGTTTAAGGAGAGAATCGAATAGGCAGAACGCTAATTGAAATTACATTAATATCAATAGGCAGTAGATCTCTTCAAAGAGTCTTTAGAGTACGATGACCCCGCCAAATCTTAAGCAGATAATATAATAAAAAAGATGGCTCTAGCTTATTTCTAAATGAATCAAATAGACCAATCCATTTAATGCTACATGCAATTGCAAGAGAAATATCCTAATGACTAGAATATCCAGATAGCTATTGGTCTCATCCATGGAAAATCTCAATCTCCTGAAAAAGCTTTAGAAATCTTCGAATAGGTTCTCGAAAAAGATCCTGAAAACAAATAGGTTCTTTTACAAGTAGCTATCTACTGCGAAATACTTAATTTAAATGAGAAGGCTATTGAGTATTATGAAAAGTGTATTAAATTAAGTCCTAATGACACAGAAGCATACATAAACATTGGCTACATACATATTAGAAAACTTAATAATTGTGAAAAAGCATTAGATTATCTTAATAAAGCATAGGAATTAGAATCTGATAATATTGATTTAATGTATAATATAGGCATGTGTTACTTCTAGTTAAAAAATTACGAACTTGCCTTGTAATACTTAAAAAGATGTTTGGACATAGATCCAAGCTTCCACGATGCAAAAAGAAACATAAGATATATTAAATCCTACCATAAAGCAGAATGATAAATCAATAAATTTAAATTATTATTTCTAAATTATCATTCATATTTTGTTACTGTCTATTTTCTTCCTTTCATTAATTAGTTTACAAGTAATTATAAAAATGAATTAATACAATATATTATCAATCACTCATCAAACTCACTATACCATTCTAGATTGTTAAAGCTACTCTAAAATATTAAAATATTTAACATAATTTCAATTTCTTTTCAATCTTAACTCAGATTATTATTTATCATGAATCATTCATATTTGTGAAAATAAAAATGTTGCTAAGGACTATCTTGATTATAAAATTTGTTAATTTAAAAAATAAAAAATCATTTAAAATAAATTCAATTTTTAGTTTATACAACATATGGTAGGAATAGAAAAATAAAATCCATATTTTTTCTGAGTAATAATCTTAATAAATAAATTATATTAAATCAATAAATTGCATTGAATATATTTTTTGGTTAGAGATATATCAATGTTTTTAAATTAATAGATATAAAAATCTAACTAAAATGATAATGATAATAATAATAATAGATTTTAAGATAGATAGTATGAGAAAATAGAAGAAAAAAGAATTGAATAATAAATAGATTTATAAATTCATATTAGAATAGAAATCTATTATTTATTTATTTTTATTTAAAAATAGAATAGACCTACCTATTCTTCTATAATGTAGTTTTCACCAATCATTATCCAGTAAATAAATGGTTAATCTTATTTTATTTTTTAAATTCAAGTGAAATAGAAAGATAGATAGATAAATAGATTTATTAACGACTCTATAAATTAAAGCTTAGAAAGTTTATAGACATATATATTTAAAATGAAAGCAAATGTTAAGTATAAGGAAGTATTTCATATAATTCTATTTCCAAATCTTGTGAAATTAAATATTATTATAAATATAACTTTAAAAATAAATTAGTTGTCGTAGTTAATAATATCTATTATGATTCTCTATTTTAATGCTATAGGGATAAGAATAAACTTAACTTTTTAGTACTTTTCTAATGAATTTACTTAACATTAGAGAAAGATAAGCATCAAAAATAGATAAGAATTTATTTTTTATTTTTCCTCTACTTCATGAGATATGTAAGTAATGTATAGAGATTAAAAAGAGGATATCCTTGATCCAATTTGTTTCTGAATTTGTTTTTCTTACAAAAATTACTTAAAGATCCAATTAATTTCTAATAAAAAAGTAAATAAGTTCAAAACTAAAGAATAAAAATGGACATTCAAAATTAAGATATTGATAAGGTTATTAGTACTAATTTCAGAAATATCCCTGACTTCCCTTAGCCAGGTATCATCTTCAAGGATATAGCTCCTCTCCTTTCTAATCCAGCCATCTTCAAGCGCATCACTGATGCTTTCGTTACTGCTCTTAAAGATATCGAATTTGATAAGCTAGTTATCTTAGAATCAAGAGGTTTTATTTTTGGATCAGCAATTGGTTTAGCTATGAATAAAGGTTTAATTTTGATCAGAAAGAAAGGAAAACTTCCTGGTAAGGTTGAATAATTCTCTTTCGATCTTGAATACGGTAAGGATGTTTTCGAAATTTAAAGTGATGCTCTTGCTAAAGGTGAAAAGGTTGTTATTGTTGACGATATTCTTGCTACTGGTGGTACTGCTGATGCTGCTTGCAGATTAGTTGAAAAAGTTGGTGGTGCTGTTGCTGCTTGTCTTTTCCTTTATCAAATCAAGGAACTTAAGGGTGAAGAAAGATTATCTAAGTACAAAATCATTAATTTACATATTGAATGAGGAGGAAATTATCTAAATATAATGATAGAAAGCAATTTTAAGATAAATTCTATTTAAAGAATTAACATTAGAATTATTGAAAATGATGAAATTTATCTTTAAAAATAATTTGAAAGTAAAATTTTTTTAAATATTGTGTTTAAATGTTTTTTTTATTGTATATTTCCTATAAATTGCTTTATACAGTTTAAAGTTTTATTAAATCTACTTAGTAATATGTATTCAATCAAAGATAAAGATTATTTTTTAATAAATTCATAGAATTTTATCTATTGTGTTTATTAATTTTACTTTATTTACTTATATGTTAGATCTATTCCCAAACATTGTCTTTATACATAATCATCTAATAATAGTAAATAATAATCGACATGTCATCTTTATTATGTAATCTAAAATACCTTCTATCTTTAATCAATTTTTAAGTATTTGTCAAAATTCTCTCTTAAAAAATTATAAAATATTTAGAGCTATTGTAATAATATGAGATGGATCATTCAATTACTACATTAGCTATTATCATCAAATTAATTAAATGAATGACTATAATTTTGTAATTTACTTTTTTAAAGGAAGTTATTAGCTAATTATTTGATTAATAAAATACTTTTTTATAATTTTACTATTCTTCAATGGTCACGAATTTTAAAGATACACATTAAGGAATACTTTATTGATATAATAAATAATCATACAATCAATTAAAAGAAAAGTATTATCAAAATTTGAAAGAAAGTAGAGATTTATGGATAAATAATAAAAAGATTGGCAATTAAAGTGCTCTACTCATCAAGATGAAGATGTAATCTACATTTAAGTAAATGATATCTAAGAAAATAAATCAATATTTTATTGCGAGAGTTGCATTAATACAGATTATTCCTTTAAACCTCAAAACTTTGTAAGAGTTAAATAGGTGATATAATCTAATCTAGATTCTATTATCTTTAATTGGCCTCCTTTAGATGATAATCATCTTTAAAAACAATTAATTTAAATTGTTAATACCTATAAATAACAATCTAAAATTATTGAAGATTAAATCAATAGTTACTTTAATGACTTAAAAACTAAAATTAATGATAAAATTAGTGAAGCACAGAAAAGAGCTATAAATACAGTTTCAGAATTATTTTAAATAGAAAGCTAATTAAAAAAGACTTATTAGGATGTCACTAATGTTAATAAATTTAAGGGACTTTTATTAGATATTAATATCAACTAATAACTTGATAAAGAAAAATCTATAAGATAATTTATAAATGAGTTATTGTAAAGTAAAAAATAAAATTAAGAAACCTTTTTAAAATTATTTTAAAAGTAAGATTAAATGATTAAAAGTGTAGACTATGATAGAGCTAGTGAAGTTGTAAAAGATATACTACTGAAATTAGATGAAATGAATATCTTTTAATAATAACAAAATCTTTAAGTATATTCTGTGGATAAAAACTAAATTAATTCATCTATTCATTAAATATAAAATAATAATAATTATCCTCTACTAGAAAATAAAAATAAAGAAGATTTATTATCAAAATTAAAATTTGTTAATTCTTAACATAAACATGATAAAAGTTGTGGATTACTTAGTATAAAATAAAAAAGCAATAATTAAATCATTTTTGAAAATATAATTTCAGAAAATAATTTTAGTTTAGGCTATTACACAGATTTTATCTTAGACAGAAATAAATAATATAAATTTAGAGTTTAATTAAATTATTTTGTTTAAGATAAATATGACCCTTCATTCAGAATAGGACTTGTTAATGATGAAAAAAAGGATATTTAATTATGTTCAGTTGATAACCTTTCTTGTTAAATTTCTATTAAAAATAACTAATTTAATTTAACTAATTATTCTAAGGGTTTATAAAAAGTGATTTAAGGGGATTTTAAAACTATAAAAATAGATAAAGAACTAGAACTTAGTGTAAGTTTAAATGAAAATATCTTAGAATTATATGATTATCCAGAAAAAAAACATATAGCGACACTAAAAGAAGAATATAAAGAGAATCTAACCTTATATTAAAATTTAAGATTCTTTATCAAGTTACATAAAACTACATCAATTAAAATGACGGCTTGTTTTGCTGAATGAATATGTTTATATAATTAGATATAGATTACAATATTATGAATTAATGTATTTTCTTATTAATTAACACCTTTTATATTAACACCCAAATTTTTTTTTAGAAATTTTTATTCAATTAATTTTATATGTTAAAATATATTGTGGACTATGAAAATTATTGACTTACTATATACTGTTTAGCATTCAATTATAATTTTTTATAAATATATAAATTAATAAAAATTAATTAATGTAAAGTAAAAGTTAAATATATATTCTACTTATAACTTTGAATGTTTTACCTAATCAAGAAATTCTTTTATCATTTCCTACAGACCTACAGGGTTTGATTTAAATATAGAATTCTAAATTTAAGAATTTAATTATAAATTGTTTGCTCATGAATAAGAAAAGTATCTATCAATAAACAAATCTATTTAATTTCAATTTTAATTATTGTTTTAAAATTTAGAGATTAGGAGTGTTAGAAAATAAAGGCATTCAAATAAGTATAAAGTAATTATTTGGAATGAAAGAATAATATTGTAGTTTTTTAATATATTTGAGGATTTAAAGTTAGTATTTTACTCCTTTATTTTTCTTTAACCCTAATAATTTAATTTTTTAAAACTTAATTAGTATTTTCATAGTATTTTATGAAAAATCTAAGAATAGGTTTTCTTTATAAATTTATCAACAGTGTAGTATGTTTAAAGGTAATATATAACAATAACTTCTATTTAATAAAATAATGCAAAATTTTATTTTACTACTTCCAATATTTATTATTATTTGCCTGTAGAAACTTTAATTCTCAAAAAATTGTAAATGAAATATTAAATTTATTATAAAATACTAAAAATATTTCCTTTTTATATAGGTTGTATACTTTATATTATGAGAAAATTCATAAGCCAATTATTTACTTTAATGTACTTTTTAGAAAATATAAAATCTAAATAAAATAAACATTAGCTCAAAGAAAAAATTATTAAAATTAAAAAGGTATATGGATATTAAGTAAAACTACTGGTAATTAAAGTGTTCTGCACATCCCAATAGCGAAGTTATTTACATTAAAGTTAATGATATTTAAGAAAATAAGTCAATATTTTATTGTGAGATTTGTGCTACTACTAATTATAGCTTTAGACCCCAAAATTTTGTAAGAATCAAATAAGTGATAGAGTCTAATGAAGATTCCATTATCTTTAATTGGCCTCCATTAGGCAATATTAATATTTAATAAAAATTAATTTAAATTGCAAATGAAGGTGAAAAATAAGCTAAAATAATTGAAAATTAAATTTATAATTATTTTAATGAATTAAGGACAAAGATATTATATCAGATTAATTAACTTGAAAAAAAATAAATAAGTAAAGTCTATGATTTATATGAAATAGAAACTGAATTAAAAAATATTTATTAGTAGATTTCTCATAGTAATTAATTTAAGCAGATTTTATTAAATGTTGATATCAATTAATCTGAAAAAGAAAAGCAGGTAAGAAAATTTATCAATGAGTTGCTATCAAATAATCAATAAAATAAAGAGGAATTTGTATAATTATTTTAAAAGAAGGAATCAATAATAAAAAGTGTAAATTATGATATTCCAAATAAAATGATAAATGAAATTCTATAATAAATTGATGAAATATCTATTTTTTAGCAATAATAAAAGGCATAATAATATGAAGTAAAAGAAAACTAAATTGTTAAGTTAGAAAATAATAATAAAATAAATTAATTAATGAGTTTACATTTTAGGAAATCATAATATTAAGAGAGTAACTACAATGGATTACTAAGAATTAAATACAAAAACAATAATTCAATAGTATTTAAAAATATAATTTCTGAAAATGAATTTAGTTCATGCTATTTGACAAATCTTATCTTAGAGAAAAATAAATAATATACTTTCAGATTTTAAGTAAATGATTATATTAATGATGGGGTGTTTCCAAATTTTGTAATAGGATTTGTTCGGGATGAAGTAAAGGATATTATATATTGTACTAAAGATTACCTTTGTTGTAAAATAATAATTAAAAATAGCCTATATACTCTATCTCGAAATAAAAAGGGAATTTAAAAAGTGGTTAAAGGTAACTTTAGATATGTTTCTATTGATTAAGAGCTAGAACTTACTATAAGTTAAAATGAGAGGATTTTACAATTATATGATTATCCAAATAAAAAAGATATTTTGGAACTACCAGAAGAATAAAAATAAAATTTAATTGATTATTAAAATTTAAAATTCTTTATAAGTTTAAGAAATAATATATCTATTAAAATGACAGCTCATTATGTAGAGTGAATCTATAATTCTAACTAAATATAGATCCAATAGTTTCTGGCATACTTAGATTTTATTAAATAAACTTTTCATATTTTATAGAATTAAAAGATAATTTGAATAGAAAAAGTGAATCGTTTCGATAAAATGCTAGAATATTGAAATTATTATTTTGTATTTTATGATTTTTATAGTGGTAAATTGTTACTTTTATTGTTTGTTTTCTTGTTTAAGAGTTTAACTTCTTTTCTATCTAGTATATTACTTTGTTTCTTTGTATATTCTTCTACTATAAACATCTTAAAAATGTAATTTATTACCTAATTATATTGTTTTTTGAAGGCAATTCTTTATTATTTTCCTTAGAATTAATAATGGTTTTTACAGATCCTCATTAAAATTTACTCTATATTCTTATCTCTAATCAAAATTCTATTTATTTATCATCATAATAGCTCATTCCTGATAAAAGCTTTTAGTATTCTTTCATTTACAAATCTCACAATTTTATTAATACAATTCTAAATCTTTCTTTAAGATTGAGTGTCTGAACTACTCCTTTTAACTTGTAATGATTTAAAGCAAAATCTTTTATTTTAAATATTCCAAGGAACTTTGTAGCTAAATTGCTTTAAATAAATCCTTTAAAAACACATTTTTTATAATTGAGATAAGATTAGAGCTTTCTTTTTATATTATCAATAAAACTTTTGTCATTAATTATCTCAAAGATTATAAATTTAAAACACAATCTCAGTATAATCAATAATTAATTAAAAGAAATATTTTTATCATATTTAAAAAAAGTAAATAAGGATGGATATAAAATAAAAATAATTTGAATTAAAGTGTCTACCTTTAAGTCAGTGATCTTTAAGAAGATAAGTCGATATTCTATTGCGAGACTTGCATAAGCACAGATTATAGCTTTAAGCCTCAAAATTTTGTAAGATTAAAATAAGTAATAGAATCTAATGAAGATACTGTTATCTATAATTGGCCACCATTAGGCAATATAAATATTTAAAAAAAGTTAATTTAAATGGCTAATAAAGATGAGAAATAATCTAAAATAATTGAAAATTAAATTTATAGTTATTTTGATAATTTAAAAACTAAAATATTATTGCATATTAATGAAGCTTAGAAGAGAGCATTAAACAATATTTCAGAATTATATGAAACAGAAAGTATATTAAAAAAAACTTATTAGGAGACTTCTAATAGCAATAAATTTAAAGAGCTTTTAATGATTGCGAATTAAGATGAGGCTGGGAAAAAAAACTAGATTAGAGAATTTATCTATGAGTTATTTTAAAAATAATTATAAAATTATGAGAAATTCAAGTAATTATTATAGTAGCAAGATTAAATTATTAATAGAGTAAATTTTGATAAACCTAATGAAATTTTAAATGATATTTTATTGAAAATAAATTAAATCAGTGTCTTCTAATAATTAGAAATAACTTAACTAAATCAAGAAAACAAAAACTAAATTGGTTCCTCTTAATATGAAATACTAAATAATTATTAATAACTTTAAGAAAATAAAATTAAAGTAAATTTATTAACTAATCTAAGATTCATTGAATCAAAATATTAGCTTAAAAATAATAATGGATTACTAAGTATAAAATATCAATCCAACAATTAAATAATATTCAAAAATCTTCCTTCCAAAGAAGAATAGAATGATTGGAGTCTATGTTATTTAACAGATTTTATTTTGGAGAGAAATAAATAGTATACATTCAGATTTTAAGTGAATAAATATTAAAAAGATAAATTTACACCTAGTTTTTATATAGGATTAACTAGAGATGAAAAAAAGGATAGTTTACATTGTATGAATGATAATCTCTACAGTAAAATTAACATTGAAAATAGCTCATATGTTTTATCTGAATATTATTCCTAAGGAATTAAAAATGTTACTAAAGGTGATTTTAAATCTATTCCTCTAGATTAAGAGTTGTAGCTTACTATAAGTTTAGATAAAAATATTTTAGAATTATAAGATTACCCACTTAAAAATCATGCTGTGGAGTTATCAAAAGAAATGTAATAAAATTTAATTGAATATTAAAATTTAAGATTTTATATAATTTTAAGTAAAAGTATATCTATTAAAATAACAGCTTGTTATTTTGAGTGAGTTCCTTACTCACTTAATTAATAAATAACATACACAAGATTAATCCTAATTATCAATTTTATCATAAAATAAGATTATTAGTTTTTACTTACATATTATATATTTTTTTAATATAATTTTATTATTTATGATTATTATCATTTATAATTTTTTAATACAATATTAAATTAGTTTAATTATTAAATTAAAAATTAAAAAATGTTACCATATTCTCCAATCTATGTAAAAATATTATTTTAAAAAATTGATGCCACTTTAATTTGCCCTCTTTATATTTAAACCAAAATTTTATCATTAATACCAAAAGAAATTTTATAAAGTGGAAGTATGGGTATTAAATAAAGAGGATTTATTTATCCTTCAAAGGTAATCAATATCTATTAAATTGAAAGCTTTTTTGTGGATAGAAATGTGTTTAAAAATGAAACTAAGTAAATTAGAATATGGATAACATAAATTCTATTAAATAGTTAAAGATTTATTCTTCTACTTTTATTTCTGCTTTCTATTTTATTACTTATACATTTAAGTTAGCTTACTCATATTTATGATGGTTATTTTTTTCATGAAAAAAATGGATGTTAAATAATTAAATTTATATATTTATTTGGCCTCAAATAAAATTCTTTTTTATATAAATTATTGTAAGTAATAGTTAAACCAGTTAATGATACTTTAAAAGTACCTAAAAAGGTAAACTATTGCTAATAAGAAGATTTAATAGGTACGATAAGTAATATATTTCATAACTTGTTTTTTATATAGTTTATTTTCTTTATATTTTTTGAATCTTACATTTATATTTTAAATAATTGTTAGCAATTAATTTTTAAAGATAGATTTAATAATGAATTTTTAAATATAGTATAATAAATAGCCACTTTTACTAAATAATAAAGTGAATATTAGAGATATAGACTAGGATTAAAAACTTTAAAATTTCTGATGTAAGCTTAATTCAATACTATGGTTGAAAGTTATACTAAACTAAATACATTATTTTATCTTAAATTATATATTAGCAAATAATAAACAATATTCTTAACAATTAAAAGAGAAAATATCTTTATGAGGAGATAAGAAACAATTTAGAAATTTCTATATCTTACATATTTTTCTAGCTAGATGTGACTATGACTATGAACTGACTTGACTGATGATATATTTAATCAGACACTACCTAAATTAATGTAATAGATGTATCTTTCTAGATATTAAACAGAGTTTAGAGATCCATCCAAATTCATATAATTAATAATATCAAAAAAGAAATTAAACCAAAAACTTAGCTTATCTGTTTAGAATGTCTACTATGGTTCACTTCCCAAAGTACTCTCATTGTACTTTACTCTTTGTTTAACAAGCTACCAAGCTTCTTCTAGGAATGAAGAAGAGAGGATTTGGTGCTAATCTATGGAATGGGTTTGGCGGAAAGGTTGATATGAGCGAGACTATTAGATCTGCAGCTATACGTGAAATGTAAGAGGAATGTGGCATTACTCCTATTGATCTTAAATTTGTTGGACTAATTAAGTTCAATATGTTATTAGATTAAAAGACAATCATTGTTCATGTCTTTAAGAGTACTGAATATACTGGTAACATTACAGAAAGTGAAGAAATGCTTCCTTAATGGTTCGAATTGGATAAGATAAACTATGATGTCATGTGGCCTGATGATAGGATTTGGTATCCTGATATGTTGGCAGGAAATCTATTCTTTGGAGAATATGATTTCTAAGAACATTCAGTTCTCACCTCTGCTAATCATAAAATTATTAATGAAGCCGAATTGCTAAACTTATAAAAAGAATTATCTCACATAAAGCTAGAATGAAATTGAAATAAAAAATTAAATATAATATTTATCAAAAAAAAAAACTACATTTTTGGTTTATTAATCAATTATTGAATGAAAAGATAGATCTAATTCACTTATTAATCCATGAATTTAACTTAAACTTAAAAATTTGAATATTGTTTGTCTATTTATAGATTCATCTCTTTGTACTAATAATTTTAATTAATATTTTTGATAAAAATATGCAAAATAAGTCCTGAAAACATGAAAACAGTTAAAAAAGAATGGAAAAATTGAACAGTTCTAATAGAAATAAGTATTTTTAATATAAAGAATATATAGAAATATTTATATACATACAATTATAACTATAAATAGTAAAATAATGCTATGTTACATTAATTACTCATATTATAATTTCCACATTATCCTATTTAATTTATTAAATAATTAGAGAGAAAACTAACTCTTCACATCCATATTTATTACTCCATGATGCCTAAGTTAAGATACATTCATTACATTTCTTTACTGAATAAATATCTTCTCACATATTCAGTTATTGTTTTATTTTACTTTTAGCTATATCAAACACCTATTAGTTTAAAAAAAGTTTAGTAAAATTCATTCAATTAAAAGAAATAATCTGTAGTTACAGAAGAAAATGCTTTCTTATCAGTAGGATTCAAATTCATGCTATGTGTGTCTGTCATTAAGGATCTTGCTAAGATAGTGTTTGATTCAAGATTAACAACTATTCTAATATTTATTTTTACATTTATTTAAGTAAATGAATAAGAAATTATAAATAATTATTTGTAAATTTATTACCCTTCATGAATAATTTCATCTAAAATTGTGATCACCTGTTCAAATTTATTTATAATGGTATCGATACCAATATCATCCCTATGTTTTTATATTAGAAAATTAACTTAATCAAAATTCATATTTATGTAAGCCTAATATTTACTATGTTATAAAATTTAAAGACTCCAATATAACTTCAAGAATCTACCCAAGGAGAAGTTCATTTTCATCTTGATCTGAGAAGATAAATAATAAAGAATCTTTAAACTTTTTAAAAACAACATTGATTTGGTGGAATGAGAATATTTCAGCTGTTGAATATTAAAAAAAAAGTTAAAATCTAATATAATCTACTTTTTTCTTCATTAATATTAATGATTGTATATTTATTATAAGTAAAATTAAATTCATTCTCTACTTTTTGAAATTGCTTCAATTATGTATAATTAATTATTCTATTACTTTAATTTGGTTTCATATCCTTAATTTTTAGCTTGACTGCTTTATTACAAATGTCAACTTCGAATTTTCTTTGCCCTTCGAATTGAGAGAGATTATTGTTGTTTACCATCCACTTCGATTGATGAAAAACATTAGTATAATACTTTGAATAGATTCTATCTCCGTTCATTTTTAAGAAAGACACTCCTAAGATTTTGCTCATTGAAGGGTAATACATTTACTATTTTATAGAACACAAATATCTCTCTATTGACATTGATTTCATTTAAGCGATTTAATAAGGTTACATTCTTTGGGGTGGCTGTTGTGCTACTCATTGCTAATATTACTTTTATAATTTATCTAAAATATTTATTTGTGGTAGTGATTATCTCTTTTTTATTCTTTGCACTGATGATGATACTTACTTACTTAATCAATCTATCTTTCTTTCTATCTGCTATCCTTTTGGAACTTATTTTATTTATTAAATAACTTGATTAATAACTAAAAATTTTATTTGGAACAGAAGTAGGATTTGCTCAGAAAAATTATTTGAATTCCAAAAATAATCATAAATAAAGTTAGTTATTTTGAGTTTTTTCCATCTTGAAGTGGAGGATTAGATTAATGGGGGGTATTATTTCTAGCTCTAAATATTATTAAAAAAGATACATATTTGTAGTAAAATAATTATTTGCTAATGAAAAGAACTATTACCATTAAAATACTAACAAATAGAATTTAATAGATTTTATTAAAAATTTAAAGAATATCTTGAGTATTTTATTTAAAGGGAAAATACATCATTTTTTGAATCGCTAATTGATAAATCTACATAAAATATGTAAATCAACTAATAAGAATATTAAAGAAATTAATTTGATAAAAAATAAGAGTAACTTTTATAAGTCATTCCATTATAACTAAATTTAAGTTAATACCTAATTCTATTATTAGAATTCTAAAATAAATGTGATTTTTATAACAACAAGCAAGCGGTTCTTATATGCTCGAAAGACAATAAATTTGTGTGATCAATAAATGAAAACTAATGAAGCTATATAGATGAATCAATAGTGTAAAAAAATTAAATTTTAGAAGTAGCTGAAAATTGATGGCCACCGACTTGATTCTCCAATTATTTAATTATTGGCTTGAATTATGTTAAATGTAAAAAAAATTATAATTTTTTATCATTTCTTGTTAAATAACTAGAAGAATTTTGAATTTTTAGACACTATCAAGCAAAAATTAATTAATTACTAATAACAAATTTATTGAGTAAATAAACAAACAAACAAGTAGTATTCATTCCTAAAAATCATAACTTTTTTATCAAGAAGATTGAGAAAATTTGTAGTAAAAAAAGAATCCCTTTTTAAAAAGTGATAATTCAGCAATATAGTACAATAATATTAATTAGAAAACAAAAAAATTGTTTTTCTTCCTAAATAAATTAATAAAAAAAAATAGCAAGAAATAAGAAGATGCAAAACGATTTCTATAGAACTACTAATATCAAAGAGGATTTCAAGTTTGACAAGGTTTTGGGAGAGTAAACAAAAATACTTTCAAATATTAATAGCTCGATGCATTTTATGAGAGAATTCTAATTGTAGGAGGAGATATACAAATCAAATGAATAGAATATCATTTTATAATTTCCAAATGATCATTTTTAAGATATTAATAATCCTTTCTAAGATTGATTCAATACTACATTAAATTATCAAAATGCGCGAGATCGATTTAATCCAAAATTTTAAAAATAATACCATACCTAAAATAATAATCTTTTAAATTCATATAAATAAAGAGGTTCCTTTGCCGTTGTTCACAAAGCTTACAAAAAAGAAAATAATGAAGAAGTAGCCATTAAAATTTTCGATAAGTAAGATATTTTTCTTATTTGATTTTTAATTGCTAATTTGTATTTTTCTACTTTGATTAGATCTTCATTAGAGCAAGATGACTAATTGGCTTTGGAAACAGAATGTGAAATTATGGCCAATGTAAGATGATTTTCCATTATATTAATATCACTAGATAATGCGAAAGATATAAGTGATTAAATAATATTTTGAAAATATTTAGATTGATCACCCCAATATCGTTAAGTGCGTCACTGTTTATGATGAAAAGAGTAAATTTTACATGGTTATGGAAATTATGACTGGTGGTGAACTTTTTGATAGAATTGTCGAAAAGGAATTCTACTCTGAAAAGGAAGCATGCGATGTCATTAAGCCTATAGTAGATGCCATTAATTATTGCCATAAAATGGGTATAGCTCATAGAGATTTAAAGGTAATTCAAATTTGCATTCATTTTCAATATGAAGAAGAAAGAAAGACCAATTTTTAAAAGTGTGATTTAATCAGATCTCTTTATAATAATTACTTACTCTAAATAATTGACTTCTTGCAAGTTTATTCACCCATATTAATTAGATTTATTCAACTTTTAACTCATTATTCTTACTAAATATAGCCTGAAAATTTATTATACAGCTCTCCTGATCCCGATGCTGCAATTAAAATTTCTGATTTCGGTTTGGCTAAGGTTATTTCTGATGAATTGATGACCACTGCATGTGGTACTCCCTCATATATTGCTCCTGAAATCCTAACTGGTAAGGGTTATACCTTTGCTGTAGACTACTGGAGTATTGGTGTTATTCTTTATGTACTGTAAGCAATTAAATTCTTCTCAAATTATTGATTAGTATAGAAAAGAGACCATTTTAAATTATAAGATATAGATTTGAATAAGCATTTTTATAAGAATAAATATATAACTAGAAAATATAATGAATTTTATAAAATAATTTAAATAGTTTATGTGGTTTTCCTCCTTTCTACGAAGACACTAATGAAAAGCTTTTCGAAATGATTAAGAAAGGTTAGTTCGAGTTCCCCTCTCCTCAATGGGACCCAATTTCCAATCAAGCTAAGGATTTAATCAAGAATTTATTAAAGGTTGACCCCACCCAAAGATATAATGCCGATTAGATTTTGAACCACCCTTGGGTTAAGGATGGTGGTGCTTCTCGTAAGCATTTACCTGAATCTCTTGAAGCTTTAAGATAATTCAATGCCAGACGTAGATTAAGAGTAATTTAATATATCAAAATGATTTAGGTTAATAAATATTATTTTGATAAATATAAATAAAGCGTGCTCAATTTTCAGTTTTGGCAACTACTAGACTAAAACACTTGATCCAAAATAAATGATTTAAATATATATTAGGATAGTTTTTTTGAATTTTAATTAAATAATAATTAATAAATACTAAGCAGCAATAAAGAACATTTATATTTTGTCATATAATTATTTTAAGTTTAAATTATTCATAATCTTTCACTCACTTCTATTCTACTAAATCCTCATACAAAATAATGCATTATTCCTAGAAATATATATAATAATTAATTCACCATTAAACTTAAATATCATCTAATTATCTTCACATTTCATTATTATTCAAGCATTCACTCCACTCACTCTCTAATTTTATTAGGCATTTTTATAATTTTTAATCTATTTCTTATAGCTTTTACTATTTTATAAAAATAAATTTGAAGTTAATTTTCTAGTTAATATCTTAATAAATTTAGGATAAATCTAAAGATTTTCTATTCCATTAATTATAATAAATATTAAAAATTAAGAAATAATAATTAAAAATAAAAATATTAAGTAAAAGCTATTATTGAAGATGATACCTGCTACTATTTTTGATGTTCAATTTACTCAATTAAAGAATCTAGTTCATCTAAAATACCTTATTATACTTTAGAGATATTAGCATGAGGATCTGCTCTTCCAAGAATCATTTTGAATTAATTATCTTCTGAATATGGTCTTTCGAATGCTTATATTTATTCTTTATTTCTTTCAGTTAAATTGAAAAGGCTAATTAGGATAATAACTAAAAGACTCAATAAAACCTAACCCGACAAGCATAAAAAGTTTGTAAATAGTTTTCCTAGCATTGTTTAAGGGATTAGATCACCGTATCCAACTGAAGTTACAGCAACAATAACAAAATATCCACCTAAAAATTAATAAATCAATTTAATATCTTAATTAAATAACTATTAAGTGTTTTCATTAAAATAGGTAAATTACTTTATAATATAGAATTGAAATTCTGTGGTTACTTATTGAGTTCAAGTACAAAAATAATATAGCTGAATACAAAAATGAATAATAAAGAGATAGAAGAGATCAGCATTAAAGGTCTGAATTAATTTAAACTCTTAAACGAGAATCCGAATGAAGGATGCTTTTAATAATACTTATTGTTTATAAGTACGAGCTTAATAATTTCCAAAAATTTTAGAGTAGAGAATATACTAATGATAGAGTCTAATTAATAGTCTACCTCTATCCTGACTATGCCATTAGATTGAGGAGGTGTAAAAATTAACAAAATAATAACTGTTAAGATGTTGGAATTCCTCTAATGTTCTCTAATATAAAAGAATACACTTATTATGCCTAAAATACAGCAAGCAACTCTTAAGAATGAAAAAGCACCATCTTCATTGTCACTTTTTAATGTTGTTGTATTATCTTCTTATTGTACTAATGTCATCTTAGTATAATAGTAACTCTAATTATGTATAAGTTGAGTTTAATTCATTTCTATTTAATATCTATGATTTTACCTCGCAGCATTAAATTAGTCCATTAATGGCACTTAAAACTGTATAAATTTTATTATTTTTCATTTTCATATTTTGTTATTCTTTTGCTTATATTTTACTTTTTAATTATTGAATTGTCATGAAAAGTTTATCAAAAATTTCAAATTAGTTCTCCTTTATTAATAGAATTACTGTATCTTTCTGGTATTTTTGATAAGATACCATCAATATCATTTTGGATACCTGGTAACTTTCTTTAATATAAAATTCAATAAAATATACAACATTCTTATTTAATCATAATTATTTAATTTCCTCACAAAGAAAGGGGGGGACTATTTTAAAATAATTTTTCTTTTAAACAGGGATATCTAAATATATATTTAAAAAACTTGGCAAAATCCTTTTCACATACTCTTCTATTACCTAGTAATTTTTATTTTATTTTCATATCAAATTGATAAAAAAATATAAATTTTTTTACAATTAATATGCATTCTATGCTAAAAGATTTGAATTCTTATTTCTTAATATATAAGATATTCCAAATAAATTAATATTATTTTTAATTAAAAAAAATAAAAAAGAAAAGTAGAGATCAGTTTATTAAAGAATATCCTTTTTACTTTCATTAAAACGAATAACTATTATATTATCTCCTTTAGAAGGTATTAGCTATTAATTAATCCATTTCAAGATATTTGAATAGGTGTTTACCTTACATTCTTCTAAAAATTAATATTACTAATGAAATGATATTTTTATTAGAATATTAGATAGAGACTAAATTTATAATTTTATTAGAACTAAAAACTTTCCCTCTATTTTGTCTATATTTCTTAATAAAATTTATAGAAAAATAAAATATAAAAATTAAAACGTTAGGATATGCAAATGAATATATTAAAAAAATATTTTAAGGTTACTTTGAGTTTAAAGAAAGTATAAGCTTTGGAATTTCTCAATAATTATATTATTATTAAATTTATTTACATTTTGTATAAAAAGAAGCAAGTACAAACATATTGAAAATGTGTTAAATTTGTTATAAATAGAGGGGATTGATTTTTATATTAAATATAAAAGAATTTCTCTATTAGCTACTGAAATTAATCAAATTATATAAGAATTAATTCTTTATACTTTTATTTATTAATTCTTAGATAATTTCCTTCTATTTTTTCCTAGATTATACTATTATATTATTATTTTGTTAGAGGTATGATAATTGTGGTTATTAAATATTTATTATTTTTAAATAAAACTTTAATATATCAAAAATTATAGCTATAAAGAAATATATTTTTTAATATTCTTTTTTATTTATAGAAGAAAGTTCAATTTAATTCAATCTTCTTCTTCGTCACTTTTATTTTCATAATCAGATCTTTTGAAGAACCCAAAATCCATAGCAGCCATGCCAGCCATTGTATTTCTCTTTTAACGGTCAGGTAATTCATCATCATCAATAGATTTTTCTTTTTTTGGAATAGGCTAAGATTTATGTGCTTTTAAGACAGTTTCTTCAATACCTAGAGTGACTTGAGTATCTTTATTACTACTATAGTTAGTGGAATTAAAATAATAGGAAGTATTAGATTATTATTTATTCTTCAGATTATTAATAGTAGTGTTCATAGTAGATTCTTCTGATTAGCGGGTACTATTAATGTAATTTGAGCTAATAATTCCCTCTTTAACTTACTTAGTATTTTCTTCTTCTTCTACAAAAGACCTATATTAATTTTCTTCTGAGTTGCTGTTTCTCATATTATCTTCACTATTTTAAGAATTACGTCCTTCATCAGTTGTTTCATCTGCTGAGAACTTAAAGATTAAATCTTTGTTTCTCTTAGACTTTGTTGCCTTTGAAAAAGGAACATAGTAAAAAACATAGGGTACGATTAAACAAGGAGTAATCTCAATTAAAGTAAAGAAGAATAAGAAAATTTCTGCATCGTGCTTAACGGAAGAGAAGATATAATCATCAGAACAATACATGCTGTCTTCTATGATAAGCTCACGTACAATATTCAATGCAACTTAAGCAATAAAAGTGAAGAAATAGGTCATCAATATTGTGCGTATTTACTTTTATAAGAGTGAATGAAGCTATCCCTTCTTGAAAATAACTAATTCGGAATCTTCATTACTTTTCATCAAAGATAAAGAATGTTCTTTGATTATCTTTTTATACAATCCAATACCAAAAATAATACTGCATAACATAGAAATTCCACTTAATGCTAGAGGGATATAATAGCTTGATCCAAACCAGTTCCCACAATCTCCTTATTAAAGAGTAGAAAGGACAAAAGCTCCCAACCCAATGATTACAAGCTAATAAATAATATAGATTTCAAAGATACGACGCTGAGCAAATTAACTCTTGGAAGGCTTTAGAATATTTGTTCTAAAATAAAGTAGAGTGAAACTCATGGAAATGAATGAAAATGTAATTGCTTAAACAAATTAACTGCTTAAAAGGATACGAATATCTTCAATAAAGAGGTTCTGAGTGAACTAGAGAGTGCTCTATAAGAGTGTAGTTATCATAGGAAGAGACTCAAATTTTAAATTCAAGTTGGATTTCCACATTCTAAAGATACATGCACAAGCAAATACCATAACAAAAAAGGAGTAAACGCTAGTAGTCAATGTTAAACCGCATTATAAGGCAGAATTTCTGCAATCCTCTAAAAGACTTATCATCCCTATTCTAATAATTTACTCTTTACCTTTTTTATGAATCTTTTAATGAATTTCTTCTACTCGATTATTATTTGATTAATATATTACTTAATTTTTGTGTTTATTCAATTTGTTTTAACACCACCTTTTATCTGCAATTGATAGACTTCTTAGAGATATTTTAAGTAGTCATTCATTAACCACATTCTAATTATTACAAATTAGTATAAGAATAAAGTATAACCTTAAAAATGCAAACTAAATCTGTATAAAGTTTCTTTAGTGCAATTAAAACAAATACAGTGTTCATACTCCCTTGATATTTTTTTACTTCAGATTTTGTAAAAATCATTCCACAAACACTGGAAATTATTCTTTTGTAGTATAAAAAAGATTTAGGTAGAAAGTAAATTCATTAAGTTAATCTAATCCAAGTCTCTTTTCTATAGGAAATTATAGATTCAAACAAAATTAATTATTCCTTAACAAAAGTATCCACTTTTTAATTTACTTCTAATTGATGGCTTTATGTATAATTTTATATTTCTGTTCTATTCTAAAGAGATTATTTTATTTACACTTTTTATAGAAATATAACTATTTTAAAATAATATTTTAATAATCTATAATAAATAGTTAAAAGAACCTAAATTTTTTTTCTCTTCCCTCTCTTCTTAATAATTTATTTCTTTTTTTGTATAGATTTTCTTGATTACATAGAGTTCCTAAATAATTTTTAATATATCTCCACTATTTTTTATTTTATTGAATTTAATTACTTTATCAGAATCTAATTTGTAATCTTTCCTTTTTTGGTAAATATTAGAAAGCAAAATTATTATTTTCTAAATTTGCAAATCATAAATCATGTAAATTATTATTGAATTATTAAATACTTGTCTTGCTTCTGCTTATTTAGATTTGGTTTTTCCTCCCCGCTTTAAATTATCAAATTGACTATAATCCTTAATTATATCCTTGTTATCATATTTTTGTTAAAAGTGAACTTTAATATAAAAGGAATCTAAATTACTGAAAAAATTTATAAATTTTATATACAACAAAATTATACATTATTCATTTTAGAAAGGTTGAATATTTAGTTTTTCTATTTTAATTAATGTTTAAATATCAAGGCTTGCTTAATAAAAGTAAAGAGTTCTTTAAACCTACCATTATTGTAATAAAATAAAGATTAAAAAATTCAAGCTAATATTTCTTTTATTCATTAAATTAATTGAAGTATTTACTATAAAAAATCTTTTATGTTTCAAAACAATTAGAACTAAATCAAAAAAAAGGTCTTTGGGTAAGCATAAAAAATCCATCTAAATATCTCATATATTAATTATAACAGAATTTATATGTAAGTTAAGCTATACTATAATTTTTTTCTTTTTAAATTGAGATTTTTTATTATTGCTACAATTATACTAAAGTTTTTAATGCAAACAATAATTATTTATTATTCTATGTAATTTGACAAAAATTCTAAAGAAGTAAGTAGATTTTAATTATGTATTTTAAAATAGTATATATTAATTAGTTTTAATTTGTTTAGAGGTTACTGAGTAGTAGTAATACCTATTACTCTTCATTAAAATTGAGGAGTACTCAATTCTTGATTTCATTACTGATGAGCAACCCCCTGCATTTATTTGATAAAAAAAGTTTCATAAAGCAAAAAATTAAAAGGGGAGGGAGGGGGGTATTTATATAGGAAAACTTATAGTATTCATACATTTTTTAAAAATTTAGAAAAAAGGCGTTAATTAATATTATAATCAGATGGAAATAATTTAGATAAAATGATGACAATTCTGATTTTAAAAATATCCCAAATACCATTACTGAACGAATTTAATATAAAAAACTTAAATATTAAAAAGAAAGTATGTTCACATATGAGGAATTATTTTAAGAATTACCAGTTCAGTAATAGGATGGTGATATTTTGAAATTTTGGAAAAAATAAAGTATTTCATATCCCCATTTATCTAACTTAGCAAAGAAATTTTTAAGTGTATCTCCTACAATCACAAAATCAGAATGATTATTTAGTTAGACTAATTTAATATGAGGAAAGATTGGAAATCAATTTAAACCAGATAAATTAAGGAAAATCTTAATTTTAAAATTTTATTATAATCAATAAAATTATTTAAGATTTTATTTATTTAAATATTTATATGTTTAACTATTATGGATTTTTTTAAATATCAGGCAAATAATCAGTAAATTTCGTTATTTAAATTAAATATATAGGATATCAATGATTACTTAAAAAATTGATAATTCATCATTTATAAACAAAATATTTAATTACAAGGAAAATCTATATTACTTAAAAAATGTTAAGAAAATAACTTCTTTCCCATCAGGCTTATACTTAATAATCTATTACTATTTAAAGCTAAGAAATATTATCCTTTTATATTTTTTATCTTTAATATTTACAAATAGGATTATTTAGAATTTTTATTTGAATTCTTAAAATTACCCTATTTCTTGAAAATAATTTAAATGTATATATTTTATATTTTAAATATATTTAATCTCTTTCTTATTGGTACTTTATTATTTTATATAGACTAGCCATTCATATTATTTTTATAAATTTAATTTATATTCTTTTTCTATTATATATTAGATTTATTAAAATTCAATGCTTTTTTATAAACAAATCGATAAAAAAAATTTATTTATTAAAAGAATATTTATTAATCTTTAATCATTATTACCTTTCAAAATAAATTCATTCAGACTAACTAAATAATAATTAATAATTATTATTAAAAATGGGTTGCTTTGTATTGGTTACTTAATTTTTGTAATTCCTTGAAGGCAAACTATCTTAAGGGGAATATGAATTTGCTTGCAAGCACATAGAATAAAAAAAATAAGACAACGTCTCTTATTTTATTCTAGAGTTAGATTAGTAGCAGTTATATTTACAATAGGATTAATGTTAAGATAATCCCTCTTAAATATAAAAAGTATTGCTCGCAGGCATTTTATATGACCATTAATAAAATGTGGCAGGAAGAGTGAAACATTTTATACTAAATTCTTATAAAGATAGTTTATATTTTAAATTAGGATAATACGAAGAAGGGTTTAAAAACTTAATCCTTTCTTTAAAAGATTATCTTCATTCTGCTGACTCACAAAAAAGTTATGCAAACAAGTATGAATACTCTTATGGAAAATATGAAGATATGATGAATGTAAATTTAATGATGAAATTGAATAATAAAATCTATTTATCTAAATCCTTAGGAAACTCTATTTAAATATAAAACAAATGGCTAATATCATTGAATTAGTAAAAAGGAAGTTATAATCAAATATAAATAAATGATTTAATTAATTCATATAGCGAATATTTTATATTAAAGGAAGATATTGCAGATTAAGTTGAAGGAATTATTCTATCTTCTACATAATGTTCTAATTAAATGATAACAGCAGATGTAAGACAGTTATTTCCTAGGCAAGAAGAAAATGATTATATAAATTAGGTGTTCTTCTTAAAGCTTAAAAATCTCAAATGAAATAATAAAAAATAATAATTTTATTACTTATTATTTAATTATAATAATTCAATTAGGATTTCTATAATTAATAAGATATCTATTTTTTTATTTGTAATTCAACTTTATTAAAATATCAAATTTAATTGAAAATATTATATGAAAATAGTAATACTAAATTAAAATTAAATTAAACTTGGTTTGTAATGCTAAAAATATAACTAAGTTTAAGTACAATTTAAAATATAATAATTTTCAATATTTTTGTTTCAAAATATTCAGTTATTAATATTAAAGTAAAAGAGATAATTATATCTTCTTATAGAAAAGTTAATAAGGAGGATAATAATTGATCAGATATGATTAACATTTATGAAAATTAAATAGAAGATTATCTTTAAGGAAATTGTATAAATTAAGTATTTTAATAATCAAAACCGAACTTTTAAATAGAACTTTGATTAGATAGATGTATAATATTTAACATGATATCTATTACTTAGATCACATATCTAAATAATACTCATTATTCTAAGCTGAATTCGCTTGCTAGACAAAATCCAAAGATATTTAAAAGAGAGCTTCACATTTTGTGATTGAGTTACAAAATTCAATTTCTCAAAATGAAGTTTAACAATAGGGATAAAAAGGAAATAAACTTAATCCTAATAGTAATTTTATCGCAGGAATATTCTACTGCAATTATGATTCTTTTTCAGAATAACTCAAATAGACAGCTCTTCATTCACTCTTACAATCAATTTATTTCTAAAATAAAGATTATTTAGAAGCATTTAAAAACTGCTTGAATATGCTATAAAACTGTTTTGATTATAGTGAAATAAGCAATTCTTTATTAATTTGTAAGTCTAAAATGCAAAAAGGAGTAATTTATATAAATTAGCAACCTTTAGTTACTGCAAATCTAATACTCAAACTTAATGATGATATTTATATTTCTAAATCTTTAAATAACTTTGATAAAATTGAAAATATGTACTATTTATAAAGGAATGGAGTCTAATAAGTAATTAAAATAGACCCATTGAAAGATTTACTTGATTATTCCAAAGAACTTTTTAAAATAAAAGATGGAGTAATCTAATCATTAGATTTTATTATACTAACTGATTCACTTACAATTCCATTTTAAAAATTATTTAATAAAAATTTGAAACAAATCTATCCAATTGATCCTAAGAAGGTTAGGTCAGGAAATTTTATGCATTTTCTAAAGGTAGAGTTATTTTGAATTTTATAAATAACAATTAATAATAAATTCAGTTATTTCAAATTAATAATAATTGATTTATGTTTTAGTTATAATCTGTAATTTATAATATAATGTCATAGTAGATTTCTTTTTTACTTAACGTTACTCACAACAAATTTATAAACAAAAAGTTTTAAAGATCTTACAATGTTTTAAGTCAGAAATCCTTAGAGGTTTTATTTTTAAGTTCTCTATTTACATTTAGTGATTTTTTATTCACTATCAAATTGAAAAATATTATAAGAAAAATAAGTTCTAGAATAAATCCAAGAAGACTTACATTTATTTAAAAATGGTCTTACATCGAATTAATTTTTAATGGCAAATCAATTTGTCCACATAGAAAGTAACTCATTCCTATAGTTCGGAATAAATATTTGGCCAATAACAAATAAGAATGTGAAATTCACCAGACTTGAGAAATAAGCAGAGTGATTCATCAACAGAGTTTTCAAAATTGAATTCAACGTCATTGATTATTTCACATTTATTTTTAAAATAAAGTTTATTTCTTTAATAGTGTGTAATATAAACTAGTTTTATCTATAATGATTATTATTCCAAATAAATTCAAATAAATTTTCACCAAAAAATTATAAAATTTTTTATAACATCTCAACTACAATAATTTATGGACTAATATAACTTAAATGTGATTTATTTGCATTCATAACAAGGATCAGTAGATTCTATTAAATATGATTTTGAGTGCTAATCAAGAAATAAACATACCTAAGACAATGCTACTTATTTTATTTTGCCTCTTTAAGAAACTAATTGTAGTGAACCAAATTCTTGGTTCTAAGAAGAATAATCCCAAAACAAGCCTAAAAACTATCTTGGAGGAATGATTTATTGTAATTGGAAAGGTGTTGCTGAGAAATTCAAAAAAGAATTCATCTATACTTTTAAGCATACTATTTACTATAATATTGGAAACTATTAAGATGCTTTCTAAAGTGCTATTAATTCCTTATAAGAATACATCCTCTCACTTGATTTAGTCTGTGATGCTGGGTCTCAAGTATGGTCTGGATATGATACTCTTTCTAGAACTCAAGTATCTGCAAATTTCTTCATGAAATTAGATGGGCAACTCTATTTATCTAAATCAATATCTCCTAATGATAACTGTAACAATATTTGGTGCATCAAAGAAAAGGGCTCAAACTAGTTTAGAAACTTAGATTTAACAAAAGATATAAAACATAAATCAGATTAATGCTACATGCTGAGTGAGGACGTAGCTTAAAATATAGATGAATTGATCTTGAGTGACTCATCTAATTTATTAGATACTATAGTCACTGATATTAAAAAAAAATATCCAGTTTTATGCTTTGATTACTTCTACTTTTATAATATGCACTTCCTTAAATTATCAAATATTTTTTGATCAGTTATTTCTAGCTTTAACTTCTATCTTAATCAGATTACGCTTATTATAAAATTTACTTTATATTAATGATAAATTTACTATTATTGCATTCAAATTTACTTTATATAATATACTTTTTTATTAAAAACAAATGAATGATATCCTTCTTTAATTTCTACTTTATTTTTATCATAAATTTTATTTAAAAAATTATTTAATTTCTTATTAATATTCTATTATTAATTATAAATTTTAGTTTTAATTTTTAGTTTTTAATATTAATTTTTAGTTAGTTGTTAATTTTAATTTTTAGAATTTTCCATAAAATTTATTTCAGTTATAAATATGTCTTAACTTACAAAGCAACATTTTTAAAATGTTCTATCCAATTTTAAACTGAAAAATAGATCAATTAATACTTAGGTATTTTTAATTCCAAAAATGCTAAAAATAGATATTAAAAATTAATTAAATGTCAATATCTCATTGAAAAAATACCTATTAACATATAAATTATAAATTATCTATTGATTTATTATTATTGGAAAAAATCTAACTTATTATTAATAAAAAATGATGATAAATTTTATTGGTATAAGTGAGTTATAGTTATTTTAAATTAAAAATCTATAAAAATAATAACCATCTTTAAAATATGTATGATAGAATTTAAAACTTAAGGGGAATTTCAAAGAATTCAGTGCTATTTATAGATAAAGCTATAAAGTAAAAAAATTATTTAATTTAGTAATTTAGAGTAATTTAGAAATTAAAATTTATGAAAAGGTTTACTTTGGTTAATATATAATTAATTAATACATTATAGATCTTCCTTAGCTTGAATTCGAATCTATTTTTAGTATCCTTCTTTATATAAATATAAGAAATACTATTTACATTAAATATAATTAATAAATAACAGTAAAATTTACAATACATTTAAAATCTTAAAAATAAAAATTGGTTCATACTTAAATCCTAAAAAATGATTGGTTCTTTAATATAATACACTTGCAATATTGCTGGAAGAATATTTAAATTGTTAGAATATCTTCATATTATTTGACTTAATTAAATAGTACCAATACTAACTCAGGATTAAATTGATAAAAATGCTATAATAATAAAATAAAGTTTTTAGAGTCGAAAATTATTAATAATGAATTAAGCTTATCTAATAATATCTAAAACTTATTAAATTTATTTAATTATTGTTACTTTAGTATCTATTTCATTATAAACTGTTAAATAAAATAAGTTTAGGGCACAAACGAATGAAGCTTTTGATCTTTTACTTAGAAGATAATAATTAATTTGATTCAAAAAATGAAAAGTAAATTAGAAGACAATAAAAATAATTATATAATATACTAATATCGTTCAATTAATTTTTTTTAATGTATTTATTTTTATGTTTAAAACTTAAAAAATTTTGATGAAAAAAATTTGAATAAGAATTTCAAACAGCTATTCAGAATCTAAAAAGGATTTTATAAAAAATGAGTAAGTATAGTTTTGGAAAACAATCAGAAATAAATGGTAGAACTAAATTTATTATTAAAAGTAAAACAAAATATCATATTAATTCTCATGAATTAAAAGCTAAAGTTATAAAGAGAATACAAAAACACATTTTCTGTAATAAAAATGAATTAGAATATGGTTATTTATTATTTTTTTATTCAAGCATTAACTTAAAGATTTAAAATCTTTACAAATTGGATTTGAATAAATTACAAAGATAAACCTAAAATAAGGAAGGGTGGATGATGATAAATAGAATATCTATAAATATTATTTTAAAATGAATTTAATTTTTTAATATTTTTGAGTGTAGACCACAATTCATGAAGAAATAAGTAAGGAAATAGTTTATGAAGCAATGAAATACTATTAGGTTAAAGAAGTACTTAAGAAAGGTATAATAGTAATAAAAAGAAATTAAATTATGTAACTAGAGAATATTAATTTAGGTAAAACATTGAGAACATAAGAGATATAATTAGGTTTTGTATATAAATATTAAATATATTTCATCCTTCAATCCTTCAATCGTTTTAAATTACTTTTTTTAGTAATTATTTTAATTTTTATTTTCTTTGCATAATATTTTCTATATAAATATTATAAATTTTTAAGTATTCTATTTTTCCCTATTATTGTCACAAAAAATATTTAAATAAATACATTGGTATAGGTTTTGAATTATCAATATTTGATCAAATTGATTAATTTATTAAAAAGATAAAAAGTATAGCTAGCTAATCTATCAGATATAAGAAAGTTATAGGAAATATCTATATACAATTTTAATGGGTTGCTTTGTTTTACGTAATAATTTTTTATAGTTCTTTGAGGGGAAAGTAGCAAATGTAGATTATGAGTTTGCTTGTGAGCATACAAAATAAACATAATAAGATAAATGTACTTACTTTGCAGTAGAACTTGATCCTTTTTTATTTGGTTGTAAGGATCAACAATAATAGAAAAACTAAAATTAGAAAACATTTAATATTTTAGCTGGTATTTTGTATTGTGAATAAGATTTTGCAGCATAAAATGCGAGATCATTTATATTAAATGCAATAAAAGCCAATATCTACTTTTAGTTGAGATAATATAGAGAAGGATTCAGAAATATCCTTATTGCTATAGATGATTATACTAAATCTTCAGATTCTTAAATTTAAGGATACCGAATTGTAATTAATCTACTTATGAGGATAGATGGCTATATTTATCTCTCAAATTCTATTAAATCAATAAATAATCAATTGAGTCCTATTTTGAATGAGTGGAAAATCCTACGATAAGATGAAAAATAGTTTAGAGATTTAGATAAGAAAGAGGAACTTAATACTTAAGGTTAATATTTCTATATGATAAAAGAATAATATGCTCCTTTAATCAAAGAAATTATATTAACATCGAATAAATGCTCTACTTATAATATGTATAATGATTTAAGAAAAAAATATCCTTAGAAAAGTTGTTCCCCATCGATTATGTATTTTTTAAAGCTAAAAAACATTAATTTATGAATAAATATCATAATAAGTGTAAATAATTCATTCCAATATTATTTAATAGTTGTTTACATAAATAGTTTTTTTAGCATTTACAACTCAATTTACACAGTTTTTATAATTAAATTAATGGTTAGGTAATTGTTTTGATATAAGTTGTCTAATAATTCATGCCCTAAAAAAGAATTCATTTTTACTTGAGGTGGACCAGTTTATTTTTGAATCATGTTTAAAGAGTGAAATCCCCTCTATATGAAAATAGCAATAAATTTTTTCACCCTCTATTTTAAAGTGGAAATAAAAATTATATGTTTAATTAGAACCCTTCTCCAACTTTTTTAATTTTTTTGAGACTTGAGATTTTAAGGTAAATAAATAAATTATTCTTAAAATTCATATATATTTCCAAATTACAATCTGGATTTATATTCATTTTGACTATAAATAAGTAAAATTGATATGTAAGATATTTTTTAGAGTTAGAATAGTAATGAATTTATTTAATTTTATTAGGAAATTAAATTTTATCTACATTCAAATTATGAAATACTATGTAATAGAAATATCTTTTATAAATAATACAAGCATTTGTTTGTTTATATAATTTCTCACTATTAATTTTTTTCCCTATTTAAGAATTAGCTTCCTCTTAATTTATTTGGAAAAATAATTTAGATTTCATCAAAGGATATATTAATTAGTTATACCTTTGTCATAAATTCATTTTCACTAAACCTTTCATTTTGATTAGTTTTGGTTTTAAGAGGGATTCATACTCCGAACTTTATTAACAAAAATTTATAAATTAAAATTTGATTTTTCCTTATTATGTAAATTTTTACTCTAAGAATAGAGCTAAAACAGTAAGTTATTAGCTATTTCCTAATACAAGGCCTAAATTAGTAGCACCCTAGCTGTAGATGCTATTTGAACTATGAAGGATAAAATAAAAAATTAAGTAAATAATAATATAAAAGCATGAGTAGAAAAAAGTGTAAGAAAATAAAATGTTAAAAATTTACTTTAAGTTGAGAAATAATGTATTAAGTTGAGGGCAATTACTTAATTCAGATCCCAAAACTTAAGCACCTTCATCATTTATAAGATTTTAACTTTTATTTTAAATAATTTTACAAAATAAAAACGAAATTTTTAATTCTAAAGCGAATAATTAAAAATTTACCCTAAGTTAAGAGTCAACTTAATAAGTTTTTAGTATTTTCTTAATCCTGAACCTAAACCGCAAGCTCCTTAATTTCCTATGTTATTGTAACTTTTATATTTAATATAATTAGTAAGAATTAAAAAACATGGAGAATTAAAGTATAAGAAAATAAAAATAATTTAAAATTTACTTTAAGTTCAGAGTTAATGAAGAAAGTTATGAACAATTAGCTAATATAAATCCTATATCTGATGCACCCTAATTTTCAATCTTATTTGAACTTAATAAAAAAAATAAAAATGTAGAATTTGAATGGGAAGAAAAGAAAAATAATTTATATTTTACTATAAGTTGAGGGTTAATGTAGTAAGTTATTAGCATTTTCCTAATCCTGATACTAAACCACAAATACCTTAATCTCCTATGTAGTTTTATCTTTTAAATTTAAAAAGATAAAGTTAAAAATAACAAAATTGAGAAAATAAACTGTATATTAAAATAGAGGAATATAAAAACATTAGAAGATTTTACTCCAAGTTTAAGGTTAATCTAGCTAGTTATGGATAATTTCCTAATATTGATCCTAAACCACTAGCACCTGTATCTTCTAAACTATTCGAACTTTTATATTTAAAGAGTAAATTAAGAAATGAAAAAATAAAGAGAATTGGTTAGAGAAGAAGTTTGGTAGAAATTATTAAATAAATAATACTCTAAGTTGAGAGTTAATGAATTAAGTTATGAGCAATTTCTTAATCCAGATGCTAAAGTACTAGCACCCAATTCTTCAATCTTATTTCCTCTTTTAAATTTAAAAATATAGGTTAGATTTCTAAATTAGAGATAACAAATATATAGATTTTAAAAAAGGGGAAGAAAATGAAAATAATTTAGAATTTTACGATAAATTGAGAGTTAATATAGTAAGTTACTAGCAATTTCCTAATCCAGATCCTAAACCACTAGCACCCTAATGCCCAATACCATTTTTCCTTTTGTATTTAAGATTATTGTAAATATGTTAAAATAGAGGGAAAATATTTCAAAAAAAATATAAATAAAATAATAATTTTAAAATTCTACTTTAAACTGAGAGTTAATGTAGTAAGTTGTGATTAACTTCCTATACTGTTTCCTAAACCACTAGCACCTTTGTCTCCTATCTTATTCTCCCTACGATATTTAATTAAGAAATAACAAAATGATGAGTAAATTTGAAAATATTATAAAATTTTACTCTAAGTTGAGAGTGAATGTTTTAAGATGTGATTTATTTGCTAGAGCAGTACCTAAACCACAAACTCCTTTTTCTCCTATCTTATTCTCGCTTTGATATTTATATAGTTAAGTATCAAATAACAAAAATGACAAGTTAAATTTGATTGAATAGTAGATGAAAAAGCTAAAATATAAATTTCTACTTCAAACTGATAGTTAATGTAATAAGGTTTTTGCAATTTCCTAATCCTGACCCTAAACCACAAGCACCCAAATCTTCTATGCAATTATAACTTTTAATTACAGTATGTTAAGTAAAAAATAAATATTAAGACAGAAAAAATTTGTACTAAAACGTAAAGTAAAATAAAAATCAATTTTACTTTAAACTAAGAGTTAAAGCAGCAAGTTTTAAGCAGTTTTTTAATCCAGATCCTAAACCATTAGCACCTTAGTTTTTTATATTATTAGAGCTTTTTATTTTAAAAAAAATTAGTTAAACTAAAAAAGGAATTATAAATAAAAAGTGGAAGAGAATGTAAATAAAATTTTACTCTAAATCTAGAGTAGATGAAGTAAGCTATGAACAGTTTCCTAATTCAGATACTAAATTACTAGCTCCCATATCTTCGATTTAATTTGAGCTATTATGTTTTTTAGCAGATTTAGTCAAAGAATCAGAATAAATTAGAAATTAAAAGTGCAAATCAAATTTACTTCAAATTTAGAGTTAATGTTGTAAGCAATGAGCATTTCCCTAATCCAGATCCTAAACCAAAAGCTCCCTATCTTCCAATTTTATTTGAACTTTTAAAATATAAAATTAAAATAATAATAAGGATAGAAAAAATAAAAATCATTTAATTTACTTTAAGTTCAGGATTAATTTAGTAAGTTTAGGACAATTTTTTAATCCAGACCCTAAGCCACAAGCACCTTTATCTTAGATTGTTTACGAGCTTTTAAGTTTAATGAGTTAAAGGTATAAAGAGAGAGCTCTTGAATGAATAACATTTCAGAAAATTAATAAATTTTTTACCTGTAAATTAAAGTCTAATTATCTTTCAAATAATTTTGCTCAATTTCCTATAAATATGAAAACATTAATATTTTTTTCATGAATTTTATCAAAAAGATATTTACATTTTTCACAAAGTTGTCTATCATCTTTTTATATTAGATTATTTTTCTACTTATTAATATTCTTAACAAAGTTATATTGATAAAGTTTATTTAAGTAATTAATCAAAAAACATAACCTTTAATTTATTTAAATGTGTAATAACAACTTCATTTGGTATGTTTAATAGTATTTCTAACCAATAAAAACCATTATTATAAGAATATTCTCTTTTAATAAGCCTTCCGTACTTTAAATTTGATTATTTTATCTTCAAAATGAATTTATGAAATTTAAAAATAATTAAAAATAGTACCATAGTTTATAATTAAGGCGATAGAAATAAAAGTTAATTTTAAAAATTTATAACTTTAATTAAGATAAAATTTTTTAATTTTTATATATTTTTTAAGGCTTTATCTATAAATATTAAATATATTCGATCCTTCTAGCATCATTTTTATTTCATTAACCTTTTATATTAATATTTATTTTATTTAAAGTTTTTAATTTTTTCTATAATTAAATTCAAGATTATTTTCCCTATTATTATCATTATTAATAATCTCTAAAATATAAAATATTCTTTTAACTATTGAATATATTTGATCAAATGATTAATCTTTTATAAAACCGAAGAAACTAGCAAATTTAATTTATCAGAAAAAAAAGGAATTATAATTCTAATACTAAATGAATTGCTTTGTTTAATTCACTGTATTCTTATAGTTTTTGGAAGGGAAAGTAGGAGATATAGATTATGAATTTGGATGCGAATTTCCAAAAGAATCTTAACAAAATAAAGGCACTTATTTCATAGTGGATTTGGATTCTTTATTATTAGATCATAAAGATCATTAATAATAGTAGTAATACAAAAATTAGAAAACCAATAATATTTTAGCTGGTATATTGTATAGTGGATACCCTTTGGTAGCAGAATAAGTGAGAGCATTTATTTTAAATGCCATAAAAACTAATATCTACTATAAATTGAAGTAATATTAAGAGGGATTCAGAAATATTATTATTGCTATTAATGATTATACAAAATCTTCGGATTCTTAAAATTATGGAAACAGTATTGTAATTAATCTATGTATGAAGATTGATAGCAATATTTACCTTTCAAATTCAATTGAACCAATTAAAAATATAATAAAACCTATTTTGAATGAGTGGAAAATCCTAAGATAGGATGAAAAATAGTTTAGAGAAATAAATAAGATAGAGGAACTTAAAAGTGAAGATTAATATTTTTACATGATTAATGAATAATATACTCCTTTAATTAAAGAAATTATACTGACATCAGATAAATGCTCAACTTATAATAAATATGAAGAAAATTTAAGAAAAAAATATCCTCTTTAATATTCTTTAAAATCCAATAATTATTTTTTAAGGCTTAAAAACATTAATTTATGAATATCAACTCAATAATTATTAATTTGTGCACATAATTGCTAATTATTAGTTCAATTTTAAATTTAATCTCTTTATTCAACTCAATTTTTACTATTTTTTATAGTTTAATGAATGTTTGAGTAGATGGATTTTTATTATTTGGTTAATGATATATATTTATTTAAATTTCTATTTTATGTATTATTTTAAACTAAATGTACAGATAAGAAATATATTTAAAGGTTTTATAAAACAATTAAATAATTAAAATATAGGGGTTTACTAAGAGGAAATATTGATATTTTTTTTTTGAAGTTAAAATTGGATTTTCAATAAATCAAATAGTTTTAAAATTTTTAATCTTAAATCATAAATCCCTCTACTAACAAATTGTTGAGATTATATTATTAAAACAAGATTAATTGAAATGTTAATGAAAAATAAAAATGCCAAATTATTGAATAAATTATGTACTTTTTATTTCTAAATAATTAAAATTTTTTCTAATTTCATGTTTTTAATATATTATCTAAATGAATTACAAAATATTAAGAAGAATTATATTTATATATTAAAATTCTAGTTTGTTTTTTTAATCTACAATTAATAAAATTATGAATAAGTAGAAATTTGCTTTTACTTACTAAATACAAACTTTATCATTAGATGTTTGTTATTTTTAGGAAATATATATACTTTAAATTTTCATAAAAAACATTTCTTGGGAAGTGATTAATAAGGTCATCTTATATAATCTGATCCCAATAATTGAAAGTATCGCTAAGAATTAAATCTGATATAGCATAGGCTTGGCTTTTATCTAACAAGAAGCAGTTATCTGTTAACTATTTAAATTATTTTTATTGTATTTTCTCATATTTAGTTAGATTATTTATTTTAAACCCTACAATATTTTAATACAGATTAGGTGATTGAAAAATGTAAATGTTTCCTTTACATTTGAATACAAAGTTAGCTGTAATATTTGCCATTTAAATTTTACCATAAGATTAATAATCAATCAACAATTTATTAGGTTTTTTAATAAATAAATCATTGAATAAACTAAGACTGCAATAATATTCTTCAAATATATCCAAGCTATTTTAAAAAGCAAGTTCATATTCTCCTATTTAAGTATATAAATTTTCTTTAAAAATTCTTATAAAATGATCTTTAAGATTCTCAGAAATATCTTCATTTTCGCAATTTATTATTCCAGCAATAAAATCATTATCTATTTGTTAAATTTTCTTTTAATCAATCTCATCATTATTGTATTTATTATTATTTAAAAAACCAACTAAATTATCTATAAAGAAATTCACCCGACCATATTGAGCAAGTGAATCACTATATTCTGTTACAAATTCATAATCAGCATTTTGAATTTTACCTTTTGAACATTGTAGAAAAGATTGATCTACAAGACAATAATGACTCATTAATTATTTCTTAGATATAATATTGTATAATCAGATTTTCTTATCTTTGTTTAATAATTAATTATATAAAGGCAAATATTAGTAGAAGTTGAAGACTTAATAATAGTGACTTAATTAATTTTTAAAATTATTACTTTACTTTCCTCTTAATTTATCTGATTTGAATTAATAATATTATTATTAACTGCTAATTTGCTTTAAAAAAATTATTTCAATAATTGTATAGTTAAGAAGAAAGACTTACTCTTAGTAAATTAATTAATAGTTGAAGTTTAAAAAAATAATAATTAAATCAAGCATATTTAATTAAATCAAATTAGGGAAGAAAATATAAAGAATATTTTAATTTAATATTGAATGATAATTTTTTTAAAAAAATTAAAATTTATCTAAAATCTAAAAGGATTTTATAAAAAATGAGTAAGTATAGTTTTGGAAAACAATCAGAAATAAATGGTAGAACTAAATTTATTATTAAAAGTAAAACAAAATATCCTATTCATTCTCATGAATTAAGAGTCAAATTTATAAAGGGAAAACAAAAACACATTTTCTGTAATAAAAATGAATTAGAATATGGTTATTTATTATTTTTTTATTCAAAGATTAACTTAAAGATTTAAAATCTTTTCAAATTGGATTTGAATAAATTACAAAGATAAACCTTAAATCAGGAGGGGTGAGTGATGATAAATAGAATATCGATAAATATTATTTTAAAATTAATTTAATTTTTTAAAATTTTTGAGTGAAAACCACTATCCATGTAGAAATAATAAAGAATGAAATACTGTTAGATTAAAGAAGTACTTAAGAAAGGTATAATAGTAATAAAAAGTAATTATATTATGAAGCTGGAGATTATTTATTTAGGTAAAGCATTTAGAACAAAAGAAATATAATTAGGTTTTGTTTTTAAATATTAAATATATTTCATCCTTCAATCGTTTTAAATTACTTTTTTTACTAATTATTTTAATTTTTAATTTCTTTACATAATATTTTCTATATTAATATCATAAATTTTTAAGTATTCTATTTTTCCTTATTATAGTAACAAAAAATATTTAAATAAAAACATTGATATAGGTTTTGAATTATTAATATTTGATCAAATTGATTAATTTTTTCAAAAGATAAAAAAGTATAGCTAGCTAATCTATCAGATATAAGAAAGTGATAGGAAATATCTTTCTACAACTTTAATGGGTTGCTTTGTTTTGCGTAATAAATTCTTATAGTTCTTTGAGGGGAAAGTAGCAAATGTAGATTATGAGTTTGCTTGTGAGCATATAAAATAAACATAATAAGATAAATGTACTTACTTTGCAGTAGAACTTGATCCTTTTTTATTTGATTGTAAGGATCAGCAATAATAGAAAAACTAAAATTAGAAAACCAATAATATTTTAGCTGGTATTTTGTATTGTGAATAAGATTTTGCAGCATAAAAAGCGAGATCATTTATATTAAATGCAATAAAAGCCAATATCTACTTTTAGTTGAGATAATATAGAGAAGGATTCAGAAATATGCTTATTGCTATTGATGATTATACTAAATCTTCAGATTCTTAAATTTAAGGATACCGAATTGTAATTAATCTACTTATGAGGATGGATGGCAATATTTATCTCTCAAATTCTATTAAATCAATAAGTAGTCAATTAACTCCTTTTTTGAATGAGTGGAAAATCCTACTATAGGATGAAAAATAGTATAGAGATATAGAAAAGACAGAGGAACTTAATACTTAAGGTTAATATTTCTATATGATAAAAGAATAATATACTCCTTTAATCAAAGAAATTATATTAACATCCGATAAATGCTCTACTTATAATATGTATAATGATTTAAGAAAAAAATATCCTTAGAAAAGTTCTTCACTATCTAATATGTATTTTTTAAAACTGAAAAATATTAATTTATGAATAAGTATCATAATAAGTGTAATTTACTCCTTCCAATATTATTTAATAGTTGTTTATTAAGTATAGTTTTTTTTGCATTTACAACTCAATTTACACAGTTTTTATAATTAAATTAATCATTAGGTAGATGTTTTGATAAAGAGTAAATAAAATTAATTTAAATTACTAATTTATAATAATATAAGTTGTCTAATAATTCATGTCCTAAAAAAGAATTTATTTTTACTTGAGGTGGGCCAGTTTATTTTCGAATCATGTTAATAGAGTGAAATCCCCTCTTTATAATATTTTCTAAAATAAAAATTCAAACTTTTAAGTTTTTTTTATGTCCCTATAATCAGAAATCTTATTGATATAAATTTTGAATTATTGATATTTGATCAAATTGATTAATTTATTATAAAGATAAAAAAGTATAGCTAGCTAATCTGTCAGAAATAAGAAATTAAAAGGAAATATCTTTTAAAAACTTTAATGGGTTGCTTTGTTTTGCGTACTAAATTCTTATAGTTTTTTGAGGGGAAAGTAGCAAATGTAGATTATGAGTTTGCATGCGAGCATTCAAAATAAAGATAATAGGATAAATGTACTTATTTTGCTGTAGAACTGGATCCTTTTTTATTTGATCTTAATGATCAGCAATAATAGAAAAACTAAAATTAGAAAACCAATAATATTTTAGCTGGTATTTTGTATTGTGAATAAGATTTTTTTGCATAAAAAGCTAGATCATTTATATTAAATGCAATAAAAGCCAATATCTACTTTTAGTTGAGGTAATATAGGGAAGGATTCAGAAATATCCTTATTGCTATTGATGATTATACTAAATCTTCTGATTCTTAAAATTAAGGATACCGAATTGTAATTAATCTACTTATGAGGATGGATGGCAATATTTATCTCTCAAATTCTATTAAATCAATAAATAGTCAATTAAGTCCTTTTTTGAATGAGTGGAAAATCCTAAGATAAGATGAAAAATAGTTTAGAGATTTAGCAAAGACAGAGGAACTTAATACTTAAGATTAATATTTCTACATGATAAAAGAATAATATGCTCCTTTAATCAAAGAAATTATATTAACATCAGATAAATGCTCTACTTATAATATGTATGAAGATTTAAGAAAAAAATATCCTATGAATCTTTCTTCAAAACCCAATTTGTATTTTTTAAAGCTGAAAAACATTAATTTATGAATAAATATCAGCATATATAATTTATTCATTCAAATTATATTTAATAGTTCTATTTTAAGTTTAGCTTTTTTGCATTAATAATTCAATTTACAACAGTTTTTATAATTTAATTAATGGTAAGGTTGATGTTTAAGTAATTTGTAAATAGAATTAATTTAAATTATTAATTTATGCTAATATAAGGTGTCTAGTAATTCATACCCTAAGTTAGAATTTATTTTTAATTGATGTGGTCTAGTTTTTTTTCCAATATAAAAATTTTTATAAATATTTTAATGTAATGAATTGAACAGTACTCTTATTTTAAATTAATTTAAAAATAATTATTATGCAAATAATTAATATTATAGAAATATATTTTAAAGATAAATGAATAAACAAATCAAAAGTGTCTTAAAGACATTTTTACACCTTTCTATTTTAAAAAATTGAATAGTTTCATATAGAAGTAGCTTTCATATTATTTTAAAATTAATCAAGATCGTATAGAAAAAAGCTCTGTTTATATTATTACTTTTAGAACTTGAAGTATTAAAAATAATTAATATAAGTAGTAAAAATTCTGATAGTTATTAATATTATAATATGAAAAGAAAAATTGGTTTAACAAATCTAAAATTTAGTGAAGGCACCATCTCTGGTATTGACTTTGAATTTGTATATGAAACATCAGTTTCTTATTCAAATCACGCAGAACAATTTATCATTAATTTAGATTAATTATCGAATTCCTTTGGTTAGGATGAAGCTAAGTATTAATCTACGAATAGCAAAAATTTTTTTGCAGGATTATTATACTCTAATAACTTAAGAATGATTAAGCAAGCTAAAGATTTTATAATTACATCTTTTAAAAGTAATTTATATATTTAATAAGGCGATTACTAAGAAGGATTATCTAATATTATCTAGTCAACTGAAGATTATATAGAATCTTATGATTATTAGTAAAACTAATAATTATCTGGTAATATGGTTATTAACTTTGTTGTTAAAGTTGAAGATCAGTTTTTTCTGTCAAAAAAAATTTCAGAGCAATTTTAATTTTAAAATAAATGGTCTGTATTCCTGCAAAGTGATAATCAATTTAGATTTTTAGATGAGTAAAAAGATATTATAGATACCACAATTAAAGCTTATTAAGTTAAGAATGAAGTTTCTAAGTTAATTAAATGTATTTTGCTTACTTCTACTGGTTTTTCTATTGGAACTTTTGACAAAAGCAAAAACTATCGATATTCATTTGATATGCCACTTTATCTTAATTTAAAAAATTTAAATTGAAATCCTCTCTTTAACTTTATGTTTTAAAAATTTAATAAATAATAAATATAAATTTTATGAAGGAACCTCAATATTCTAGTAAATTAGATAAAATTAGCAAGCAATTGATATCAAATCTTCTTATTTATGATTGATACAAAGAATATTACTGCCTTACCTTCTAACTGAGTTGGATAGATTGTGTGAATCACTTTTTTCCAATATACAGATGTTACTTCATGCTTCCTAATAAATAAAGGTCTATTTTGAATGAAAAAAAATTAATTTTTCAGAAATTAAGTTCGAAATATAGAAAGGTTGTATCCATGCTGCCTAACTTACAGAGGTACTGAAGTTGACATGTTCATGTTTGACTCTACGCTAAATAAATCTCATATTAAAAAGAATACTGTTTTATTAATAAATTTAATTATTATAGGGAGGGTAGTCTATTTAATAGAATTATTAGTAATTAATAGAAAATATAATATTTAAAATTCTAAAATTCTAGAATCCAAAAATTCTAAAATTTTACAATCACTAAAAAATTATATTAATTTTATTTGCACATAATTTAGTAATATTTCATAAATCTTTTTAGTAAGTACCGTTGATATATAATTTTAAGTTATAGATATTTTATCAACTTTTTATATTTGATAAGTTTATTTTAAAAATAAATAGTATATATATTCAGTCTATATAAAGAAATTCACTCTTAAAGACTAATTAATGGGTTGTTTTGTTTTTATCTCTAAATTCTTATAGTTCCTTGAAGGGAAAGTAGCAAATGTAGATTATGAATTTGCATG
>JH651231.1:315133-327104 GCA_000260095.1 Tetrahymena borealis | reverse complement strand
TCAATTTATTCTGAAATTTCCTATGCTATTTCTTCCAAATCCATTTGTTCCTACTAACTCTTTAATACTTTTCAATCAAACTTTAATTAATATTCTATTAACTTTTCTTATCTTATTTAATATAGAAAATTAACTTTCTTTATCTTTGATATAAAGAATTTTATTCTTATATTTAGAACTATAATAATATTATTTATGTAAATATAATCTATTGTATATTTATTTTAAGTTCTGTTATTAGATCTAGCTAAGTTTGGTATTTTATTCCTAAAAAAGACCCTTAGTGAGGTCAAAAAAGTGGGGGGGAGGGTGTGCTAATTAATGAGGATTTATAGTATTAAGATTCGAAAAAATATCTTAACTGTTATTCACTAATGAGTTAATAAATAAGTGAATTTTCTAGTAGTTTACCAAAGCAATTTAAAGATAAACTTTAGCTTAGAGAGCTATATAATATCTTAAATCTTTAGTTATAAGACATTAAATAGTCTAAAAGTACTTTAGATAAATTAAATGAGTTTATGTTGTAAAATATATCACAATTAGACTGCTCAGAATAATAGTTAAATGCTTTATTTAACTTAAAATAAGTGTTAGAAATTGCCTCAATACATTAGAAAGTAATGATAATCAAGAAAAATAAAAGGAAATAACAAGTCAGTAAATTATTTAAAGTTTACATTAATAGAATCAAGATGATGTGAACAAAATGATTTCAAGATATTCTATAATAAATAAATAATAAACATTACTATCAGAGTAAAAAATTGATCAAAGTTAATAGATTAATCTCTCCAACTAAATGTAAATTTATTATAAAGTTATCAGATTTAAAGGTACTTAAATAAACATAGGAATGACTCTACTTTAGTAAAATCAAATTAAAATTTAGAAATGGAATCGAAATAAGAAATTGTCTACTTAGTTAAACAGAAAAATATAGAAGAATAGCTTTTTATTGTTATCAAAATGAGTGTATTCCTTTTTTAATATCAAATGAAGATTTTAAGTATAAATCCAAATATTAACTTGCTTGTGGCGAATTTACTTATTATAATATAGATGTAAGGAAAATAGATGTGATATTTTGTTATGTTTGAATAAATATTTGCAAAGAGTTAATGAAAAGTAGTTAGTCCATAAGTGTTTATTAAGCGATCAAGAATAAAGGTTATTTAAGACATGCCTTGATAATAATAAAGTATCCAAAATCCAAAATGTTTTAAATGAAGTAAATAATCCTTTTATTAATAATGTCTTTATTATTTTTAACTATACGAATAGAATTTATTTGGTTCCTATCGTTTCTTACATCAAAAATATATAGAAACATATAAAGACTCCTCTATTTAATTAGGACGGTTTTCTCATTTAGTGAGATAAATGAAATTGATTAAATGTCCTATCATTTCGGAAACAGAAATTCATGAATTTTATAAATTGAATGATATAATTAAAGTTCTATAACCTTATTTTAGTGATAAAAGGCAAAAACTTAGTTTAAACATGATCTTACTCAGTAAGCTGGTGCAAACGCCTTAGTTAGATCTTCAATCGTTAAAATTGATTTAACCTTTGAGTATGCACCCTCAGGATTTGTTCAACTCTGAGGAATATCAATTCTAGATCCAATTAATGAACAAAATAAATTTGGTTGCTACTTTTTATTAAATACAAAAGAAAACTAAGCATATAAATACTTGTTTCATGCTTTAAATGAAAAAGTAGAAGAGATGACATCTAAAAAACTATAATTCTAAAAAGTTTTTATGGATATGGAGCAATCTTTGTAAATAGCTTGGGAAGAAGTATTTGGAAGTTAAATTTAAAGCTGTTATTTTCATGTATTAAAAAATATATGGCAATACGCTGCAGTTTATGGATTACAGAGGTATCTAATTTTATATTATTTTAAATTCTTTCATTTATAATCATTTTCTAGAAAATACATAATAGATAAAACAAGACAAGTCATATAAGCCTTTAAAATAGCATTGCATTTGAGTGAGTAAGAGTCTAAAAATATACTATTAAGTGAACTCATTAAACTATATAGTAATGAAAATGAATTAACGAAAATTGATGATAATATTTCGGAAAAAATCCTGACCTTCATTTAAAGAATAAGAAGAATATATTTTAATCCTAAGTCTTAATTCAGTAAATATAATAATTATTCTAGTTTTCTTTTAGATTATAAGAATCCAATTAATTAAAGAACTAATAACTGTATTGAAAGAAAATGGCGAACCCTATAAAATAGAATAATGAATAGGAAGGCTCCAGTATTCTGGGTAGTTAATAAAATATCTGAACAAGATTAAGATGATACTATAAAAACCTAAAATTCAATAAGAAGCGTTCCTATAGTTTCTAAAGAAAAGGAAAACTTATAATATGAAAAATTTATCAATAATGTTGTGGAAATTGAATAATTTTTATAAAATAAAGATCTCATCTTTTTATAAATAATGTTGCTTTCTCAGGTATAAATATAAGATAATTTTAGTGAGCCAGATGAAATAGATTATTAGCTTGATGATGAAATTGTAAAAACTAGTCTTATCTAGAGCTATAGTCATGGAAGAAGAAATCAAAATATTTATATCTGAAATAGATGTAAATAATTAGTTGGAAATAAAAGGTAAATATTTAATTAAATTAACTCCTATCTATTTTTATTTTGATTAAAAATATTAAAGAAACTAGCTATGAGAAAAATAAGAAAGAAGCTAAAAATGTTTAAGTTTATAATAGGAAGTCTAATTAATGTATTATTAACAATTAAAAATTCTTCAATATTATCTTATTTTAATTTAATAAAAAAAACTCATTGTTTAAATTAGAACTCAATAAAAAAATAAAATTTAGAGCTCAAGGAATGTAAAATTGTTATAAAGTTAAAGTTGGTAATAATAATTTAAATATAAGAATAAGAGCATCAATGGATAGTGATTTGTAAAAGATAACATATTTCCTGTAGTTTTCCTTTAAAAAGCCTTTTTTGCAAAAGCTAAATAGATTAAAAACTAAAAATTAAAGGGAAAAACATTTTCTTTTTATGTGGAAATATACCAAGCAAATGCAATATTCGTTTACAACTAAATGAAGGTAAGATTTCATAATTTTATCTCAAATAGAAATAAATATAATCTGTTTTAAAAAAAGTTATTATTATAACATTAGTAGTAGGAAATAAAGGCATCTTTGAATTATTTGATATTTAGTACAAATCTACAATAAAAAATTAATAAATTGATTCACAATTATATTAAATAAAAAACAAGAAATAAAAAAATAAAAGAGTGAGTCTATTGATTGCGTAAATATTTGTTTATATTAGTTTATGTAATGGGAAATTTAATAATAATACCGTATTTATTCAATATTACAAATTATTAATAAACTTACATATCATTTATCCTTTAATTATCTTTAATTTGGAAAGAATATTTCATTTGTTATAAAAGGTTTAATTTATGAAAGTAACATTATATAAAAATAATTTCACAATTATAGTTTGTTAAAGAATTGTTTTATGGATTTTGAAGATAAATCTTTAATAACTTTTTTATTTTTTACAGGTTTTTTATTTTTTCATCAATATAATATATCCTCCTTAAATTTAACATATCCTTTTCTTCTTTTAATTAATTCTTTATTTATGATCATTCTTTTTGAATTATAAATGTATCCTATTTCAGAATTTCAAACAAATTCTTATTTTTCATCCTCTTAAAGTTCTAAATCATCATCAGAATTATAACAAAACTGATTTTTTGCATCTTCTTTTGAGTTTTTGATTTATATTTCATTCATTTTTTCTACAGTAGCTTCGTTTTACAGCTCACTCCTTTAGTTATCACTATCAGAATATTCGTCATCTTTGATATCATATAAACTTAAAACCTCCTTTTTTAATGATTCTATTTACTTTTACTTATCTTTAATATTAGAATTAATAACATGATTTTCTGTATTATCTTCTATGCTTAAATTAATCCTGTATGTTTAAATGATTTTATTATTAAACTAGTATTAATCAAATCAAATGATTCTATAACCCATTTCTCAATTTATCTGTTGGTGCTTTGTAAATATACTTTCTTTGTTTTATTTGTCTCTCTTACCCTTCCATAGCTAGCCATTCATTAAAGAGCTCCTTAATTTAGATTTAAAAATTTTATTCAAAGAAACATCTTATGGTTAGAGAAGACTAGTGCAACCAGCAGGAAAATAATCTAAAATTATTGATTTATCTTATTATTTGGATATTTCTTAAAAAATATATTTTGTTATCTAAGATATATGGCAAGAAAATGAATCTTAATAAGATAGGAATAATGTTATCATCAAATTTTAAATTAAACACAACTTTTTAAAAATAGGATTTCATCAATTTCTAAGTCATCCACCCATTTTTATTAGCTAAATCTATTAATTTATCTGTAATAGGTAGCTTAATTAACACAAATTCGTATTTATTCAATATATATGAAGGATAAATTAGAATATGTTTGAATAATTATAAATATATTGCATTTATTTATAGATAATTTGTTTTAAACACTAATATATTATAGTTTATGAATCAATTTATGAATGTGGATTAAATATAATTGCACAGATATATTTTTAAAAATGAATCAATTATTTTTTAATCATTATTCATTAATAAAGATGTAATTTTTAATACTATATCAAATAGTTATTATTTTGTAAATAACTAGTCGAGCCAGAACTTATTTAAGAAATTATTAAAACCTTTTTTTGGCTTCATTAACCTTATATATTCCTTAAAAGATCTCCACCTTGTCTCAATCGAATTTATATGTACTTAATTAAAATATTAATCTACATATATCTGACTATGATTAATATATAAATGTATAATATTTTTTTATGTATTTTAAATATATGAGTTACAAGGAAATTTATTTAGGCTAAGATAACAAGACCAGCAGTCAGTTAAAATAATACAATCTTTAGGACAATGTTTATTAATAATTTCTAATAAAGTTTATCTCTTGCGGTCTTTTAAAATATAATAAACAGCATATTTTGTTTATCTACAAAGTAAACCAATTATCGATATCTTTATTCTACTTATTCTTCCTTATCCTTATCCCCTTTTATCTTATAAAAGTAAGTTTCGTCAACTTCAATTCCATTACCAAAAAAATTCGTCTAAATTTTTTTCTATTCTGCAAATTTACTAACAAATTTCATAAGTATTTGATAAATTCTTCTAATACATTTTCTTGATATTATTTTATTTGTTATTTATTATATCAAATCTTAGCACTATGACACAGGAACATTTTTAGAATAAAAATTTATGATTAGGTAATGATAGTTCTACTATTAGATTTTTTTCACAAATTAAGCAGTATATATTTTATACTTCAGTTGTTGAATTATTCATTTGTATACACTTGGATAGACAGTATGGACATTTATCTGAATTTAGAAGTCCATACTTTTCAATAATTTATTTTGCTTCTGACTCAGTTATCATTATTAAACACTAATATTAATTATTAAGATACAAAGATATGTTATTTTTCTTTTATTATTAAATAAATCTATAAATTAATTAGTTTAATCATCGTAAATGGAAGAATAATAATAAGGTTATACTGATAAGGAATTTTAAGAATTTATATATTAAACTAAAGATAGGATAAAAAGGGTAATAAATATACCAAGCAGGCTATTCTCTATGAAGATGTCTTTCCTAGATAAAGCTGCTCTAAGCACAAACAGTAAAAAGCTCTGCAAATTCCACTGGTTAATTTATTTTTGTAATAATCTTATATTAAAAACTTTCTACTTAAAAAGGAATCTTTGTGATAGCAGGTATATTTAACCTAATTTATAGCATCTTGAATGCGATTATGCTATGAGATCAGATTACTCAACCTAGTCTTAGTAGAAAACTAAAAATCATATTACCACTGCAGAGCAAATTCGAGGATTTCAAAATAATTTAATAATTGTATTATGGAAAACGGAATGATAGTTGGAGTTTACTAGATTAAATAGGTTTTTGTCCACTAAATACAATAAAAAAGGAAATTTAGGAGGAAAATGATATAAGTTAAAATGAATTTTTGATGAAAAGTAATTTAGTGCTTAATAAATTAGAGGAAAAAATTCAAATTTAGTAATAAATATTTTAAAAAAATCCAGAGGTTAGTACTTTAAAAAGATCATATGATGAATGTTTGAGAGATTATGTAAGATATCTTCAACAATCATAAGAGTCATTAGAAAAAAAATTAGACTGTGTAAATGAAATTAAAGTTAAATAAAGGAATAATAAAAAAATAGGAAGAAAGATATGCAAAACTTGAACTTTAAGGGTATTAAGTTATTAGTTTATTGAATGGAATAATTTAATCTACATAAGTAAATAATATTAATATTATCATGAGCTAATTACTTTTTTATTAAATATAGATAGAAATCAAAGCATCAAAATCAAAGAAAAGAGATGAATCAAAAATTATTTTATTTTTTATTATGATTTTTAATCTAACTAATTTTTAAAAAGGTAATGAAGTCAAAGATAAGAATTAATAAATTATGTAAGAAATTAAGAATAATAATAATAGCACTAAAAAGAAAAAAGATCTTGATGATTATCAAAAATAAGATAAAGATGATGATGATGAAGATGATTCTAAAGAATTATAAGAATATGAAATTAAAGCTGAAAAATGAAAAAATAGATTTCATAAATAGTAGAGAGTAAATAAAAAAAACTAAAACAATTAAATAAATAACTAAAGTAAGATTTAAGAAGATAAAAATAAGACATAAATGCATTATAACAAAAAATAAAATAAAGGAATTAAAATAGTAAATAAGAAAAATAGAAAAAAGATTTATTTTAAGATTTAGATGATTTTCTTTGAAACATTAAATATTAAAAATATTTTTATGCAATTATATATAATACATATTTATAAATTGATCAATAAATTGTAATAATTATAATATATTAGTATATAAAACAAATTCGGTATAAATAAATGCAATATATTCATATTTATTTAAAAATATCCTGATTTATGCTTCATATATATTGAATAAATAGGAATTTGTGATAATTAAGATACCTATTACCAATTTACCTTTATTATTATTTAGCAATTTTAAAATTATTTACTTTAATTACCAGGAAAATAGCTTGTAGATTTAACACTCTACTTTTTCTATTTTAAAACAGATAAAGTCTTTTTCTCCATTAGATAAAACAGTTAGTGCAACTAAAAATCATTTTTATTACAATAAGTCTATTTAGCTAAAACTCTTCCCTCACCTCTCTTGTGATAAGTTGATTAATAAACTTTATCTACATATACAGGTATCTCATCCATGTTAATAAAGAGACTCTCTCTATTCTTTCCAAATTAATATAAACCTCTATTAAGGTTTTATATTTTTTCATTCTACTTTCTATTCATAATTTAAAGCAATTTATGAATACGCTGTTACTTTTCTTAAAGTATACTTTGATCTTTTCAAGAATCCTTAAAAGTAATTCCATGAACATTTAAACTCAGGATATATTTTTTATTCCCTTTAAGAATCCATCCACAAAATTATAAGCTCTTCTAAATCTAAATATGTTTCTTTTTTCTATTCTTTAATTTACCATTTGCTTTTAGGTTCCTAATAACCTAATATTTCTCCAATACCTAATATTACTTTCCTGAATATTTTAGTATAAATTTTAACCCTTATATTTTTCTTTAATATAATCTGTAGCCTTTGATTGCTTTGATTGTCGTTATACTTAATTGCATGATCTAACACTTCTTGTATAATATGTTCTGGATATACTTCATATTTTAAAAGTTTACTTTGTTAACTTAAAAGTTAATCTATTCTTTCTTCTAGTTATTTTTTTCTAACATCCTTTAACCAATTCAAATTTTCTACCATTCTAAAGCAAATTTATTAACTAATTTCTCTTCACCATTATCAAAATAATGGAATTTAAACCACTCTATTAAAGATATTAGTTCTTCTTTGTTACATGAATCAAATTTATTTAATTTTTTATTTTCTGTATCATGTCTTTAAAACGATAATTTTAGTTTTTAAATTAATAATAATTTATAAATTAATATATCTTTCTATTTATTCTAATCAAGCAAAGAATATTTATAAAGTAAATATAGATATTTAAAATTTAAGAAATAATAGATAACAATCAAAAATTCGAAAATTTTGTATTTAACTAACTAACAAAATTATTTTGCGACAATAATCTTGCATCTAGAAATTTGCAAATCCTAAAATCAATCATTCACAAATTATTTTTTTTGCGAGATATAAGTATTCTGAAGTAATTATTTATCTGAACTTAATATATTTAATGTCTTAACAATTACTTCAATAAATTGTTTTTATTTTTCTAATGATGATAAAATTTCACTTTTCTCCTCTTATTTATCTATAATTTAATTTTAGATAACACTTCTTTTATGTTGAATCGTCTAATCTCTTTCAATCCAGTTTTTATTTATTAATTTATACTCTGTTTTATCCAGTGCTGGAATTAGGGAATAATTTTTTTTCTTAATAACAACATAGTTTTTTAATCCAAGATAAAAATTTAATTAAAGATTTGATTCGTTCTGATTAGATTGCTTATAGTATTTAATCTATCCAATCAAATTAATTATTTGGGTGATATCAGATAATTAAAAATAAATTAATTTGGGTAAATTAATCAATTTAATTTCAAAATCAAAGAAATATAATTTAACTTAGAATAAATGGAAATAGATACTATACTTCTCCTATTGTTTAGAATACTTCGATTATATAATTAAAAATTTAAAGAAAAGTAAATAAACGAGCACCCATAATCAAATATACTCACTCATTCCTGATTCTATAGCATTAATAAATGCAGACTCAAAAAGCATTTATAGGTGAAATCTTAATTTCACTTCCTAGTTGAGAGTCACAAATTCAGTTCAAAAAAAATAGAAATACTAAATGTATAGTAAAAGCATGGATACAATTAATTAATTGGCAATTTGATGTTAAAATAAGTGATAGATTACTTTCTCTGATTTTTTACTATTGTTATTTTATTGCAAATGATGATATTCCTTAGTTAAAAATACTAAAATCTTAAAAAAATTATGCAAGTTTCTTGAAGTTGAATAAAATGATTCCTATTTATCTATTCAGTTCAGTGAGTAGTAGTCCTTAGAGTAAATATAATAGGTATATTGGAGGTATTTATAAAAAAATAAAATTTAGTGAATTTATTTAAATTTAAATTGATCAGATTAAATAGTATTTAAAAAAAGAGAAATTGTCACTTATACTGCTAGTATATAATCATTAATTATCAAATGTAAGAACCATTAAAGAGCTTGACTCATGTGATCCTCAAGGATACTAACTTATTAGCAACCAATTTAAAAGAGTATAATTTACTAAGAAAAATAATAATGCTTTTTACTGATGGTTATCCATCCTGTAATGAGCTTATTAAATAATTAATTGGTTGGCTGGAAAATTAAAACAACAAATTCCCTATCTTATTTGTACTTAGTGAATAGTGCATAAATTCAGTTTAGGTGTCAAAGAGATCGTAATATAGTAAAGATATGAACTACTATATTTATAATATTGCTGTATTTCTAAACACAAGAAAAAGATTAAATTTATTGTTTGATAATGAAATAAATAATTTAGTGGAGATAATTTGAGCTTTATACAACCAATTTTTGTCTGATGGATTTCCTATTTTCTATCTATTAAGCTCTTAATTACATTATTTATTCAAGTTTTTGAAACTCTTTGAGAACTTAAAAAAGAGAAAAGTTCTCCAAATTTAACAAGCTTGTTGGACTATTTTGATAATGTTGAAAATATTTTACATTTAGCTACATTTTGTGATATTTTAAATCCCTTATACATATTAATGAAATAGTTATAAAAGGAAGAAATTAATTTGATGACAATACAACATGATTTCTATATTTTTTTGGAGAAAATAAACATTCGTATAGAGAATAAATGATGGAGAACTAGTATCACTTTTGTATCAAAAAATTGATATCACAAATTATGATGAACTAATCTTTGATGAAACTATTCCATTAAAATAAATCAAGGATTTATTATAAATATTAGAAGAGATACACTCAAAGAAATTAGAAATAATTCAATTCTTAATTTCTAACCTCTAAGAAAGATTAAAGTAAACAAATTAATTAAAATATTTTAAAGCATATAACATAAAAAAAATTCAATAACATCAATACACTTACTTGATACTTATGGCTTTGAGATATTTAAATCATTACTCCAGTTTTACAAAACAACCAATCATCATTTATTTCTGCATTTAATGAGGATTAACTAAAATACCAACACAGTAAATCGCTAGTTCTCTAATTTAAGTTAATAGAAAAAAAATTTTATCTAAATGATAACAATAAGTTAATTTTTGTAAGAAGTAGCTCATTTTATAAATTATTTTGTATTATATCTTTAAATACAGCTGGATGTGAGAGTATTTTTTCTTAAGTAATACATTCTTTGCTAAAAACAGAAATAGATTATCAACTCAAAATATAGATATCTTTAGTATTTATTTCTCACCATGGATCTTCAATTAGTAACTCATAAAAATTAAATATAATTAAAGCGATTGATTATTGGAAAAATTAAAAAAGAGAAGAAAAATATTATATTTGCTAAGTATTATTATTTATTTTTATATTGTAGCAATAAGTTTTTTTTTCAAAAATGACTTTTAAAATTTTTTCTTATAATGTAAAAAATTATGAAATTATTCAAAAATTTTCTTTTTAAATTTGAAAAATTCCTATTATATCTAAATTTTACAAAATACTTTTAATAAAAAGCTCAAATGATTTCTTTTTTAATCTTTAAAAATTTTTCTATCTTTAAATAAAAACTTAAATATATCTTCTGATTTTTTATTTCAAATTAATCATAATAGAAATATTAAAATTTTTAATAGCTGACCATATTTTCAATTTAAAACCTACTAACCATAATACATTTTTGACCACATAGACTAATTAATAATTTTAAAAGCATAAGACTATTATAAAATAATAACATCAATTGACCATATAGAAACTGTTGACCAACAAATTTATATTTTTTAAATTTTCGCCATTATTTTATTTTCTCATTTTTTATTTTGGCAAATCGTAGCATTATTTTTGAGGGAGATAATAAAGGAGGAAATTTTTTTTTTTAATTTATTTATATCAGTAAAGTATGATATTAAGTTAATAGAATTTCTATCTATAACTAGAGCACTTTCTATCTTTTGAAATTAATTTTATTTTAATAGAAAATTGTTTTAAAAGGTTTATTAGTTTTTGATGAGAATAAATTAAATTTAAGAATGAAATATCTATTACTCTTAAAAATAGAAAGCATATAAATTAGTTTTTTCTATTTTAATAAATTCTTTAATCATTAGTCATTCAACTACCTTTCTTACCTAAATTTTATATTAATACAGATTATTCATAAATAACGAAAACCTTTAACTTTTTAGTATTTAACTAGTCTATATAAACTTTTTATATCAAATTACTATTGTTATTCTATCTCCATTTTTAGAATTTATTTCAGTTAAAGTATAATTAATTAGTTTTTATTAAAATTTAATTGTATTTGGTATGTTTTATCAATAGCTTGAAGGAAATTATAATATACTAATTTATATATTTATGTATTTTAAAATATCAAGTAGATTATCAAAAGACTTTATGGTTGATTATTTATGTTAAAATTAGTATATTAATTATCTAAATTATCTAATTTAACCAAGTTGATAAAATTAATTACTAAATAATTAAAAATATATTGTTTTTTAAATTATTAAGTTTAAATAATATTATATTTCATACCTTCTTAAAATCTTAAATGATGAAACATGTATAGAAAA
>JH651231.1:243842-311367 GCA_000260095.1 Tetrahymena borealis | reverse complement strand
TTCAACTGTTCTTGGAAGATTTATTGAATAATTTCAATTTTTATCCTCTTAATTTAATTATATTTTTTCAAGTATGTCTATAAAATATATAATTTTGTTGATTATTCTGATAAGGGTTACATATAAAAATCTAATATATACAAGTAGAAAAATAAAGATGGCCAAGAATATTAAAATTCAATAATTTTTAGAAAATATTCTACTTTAATTTAAAATTATTAATATTTTATGTTAAAATTTTATTAATTAATCAAATAAACTTACCATAAATATATTTCTAGATCTAAAAGTTCATCTTTGTTTGTAGAATATTCTTTACTAAAAGTCTCAAGATCTTTTAAACTTTTAACACATTTTTTAATGATTTTCTTTTGATTTACTAATGCTAGTTGTTCTGAATAAATTTATAATTTATTCAAATTATGTGGTTTCAATAAATTAAGGCAAGATTTTAAATCTTCTCTTTCATCATATTCATGCTTTAAGATTAAGCTTGCTACTTGATACAGTATACTGTTTCTATCAATAGGTTCTTTTTCAAATGGAATCTTAAAGTTTTCAATTAATTAAAAATACTACCAATTACCAAATTCAAACATTTTGAAATTATCTATTTCAATAATAACTATTCCTAAACTGTAATTGTCCGTCTTTTAATGTTAAAAAAAAATTAATTTGTTAAAAAAAATATTTTCTATCTACTTTTTTTCCGTAAATATTTTTGCCTGTCTCCAATGGTAGGTAAATAGGTGTGCCTTTCTGTTTTAGTATAAGAAAACATTAAATCAGGATTTTTTATCAAATATGAAAGATTTTACTTATGAAATATACAATTAATCAGAAGGAATTTTCTTTGATAATCCAAAATCAGCTAAATTAATTTAAAATAAATAGATAAAATAGATGAATTTTCAATAAATATAGTATTAACCTATTTTAGCAATTACAGTTCCATCTTAATTCAAGTTAATTAAAATATTTTCTGGCTTTATATCTCTATGAAGGATATCTTGAGAATGCATTAAATTCAAAGCATCAACTAGCTAAATGCAAATATCTATTTTCATTTGATTATCCAAGATATTATCTGATTTTCTTAACTACAAAAATCTTTTAAGAGAAACTTTTAATTAAATTGTTATTTTAGAATTATGATTAGATATTTAAAGTTTTAAACAAATATTTTACTTTCACATCTTTCCATTTCTATTATATAATATAATTCTTAGTCATCTTGATCATTAACTTCTAATTCTTTTTTATCATGAATCTTAATAATGTAGGGACTGTTAAATTTCATCATAATATTTATCTCCTATTCAATTTGATCCTTTTCTTTTTTATTTTTTATTCTCTAGATCTTAATTGCTACTTGCAGATCACCTTTCTAATAATTGACTGCTCCAATAACAACCCCAAATGCACCTTCTCCAAGGAATTCAAAGTGAGAATATTTTTTCAGATCTAATATCTCCTAAGCTAATTTTGGAGAGATTTTCACATTATTAGCAGAATTCAATAACTTAGATAAATCATCCTTAAAAATAAATGATTAGTTTAATATAAAATAAATATTATAAAATAGTATACTTTCTGAATAGAGTATAATTTAATGCCCTTATTCTACCCCTTATTTGTTAAAATTTTAATTGCTTCGAATGCAGTTTTTCTTTCTTTAGGGTTCTTTTTCAAGAAAGATCTAGCCATTTCATATAAAATTGTATCTCTTTTTATCTAAGCATAAGTATGAAAAGGGTGTTCATTTAATTATCTCTAAACGTCAGCAATATCGCCAGGTTAAACTTCTGAGTAGTTAAATTCAAGGTTTTCTATTTACAAAATTACTAAACCCATAGAAAAAAGATCAGACTTTATTATTTAATAAAATAATTATTAGTTTGTTTAACATCAATACCTTAATTTTGATGAATGTTAAGTTTATCAAAAAACTAATATGAAAAGAAGAGGGTAATTTCCAAAATTACAAATTTTGAAAAATTAATTAGTTAAAATAATAAAAATTTAGGAATTTATTAGGATATTATAATAAATACTAAAAGTAAAGTATTTGTTAAAAATTCTTAATTTCTTTATAAAATAATTCAAATTCTAAATTCTTATGATAGAAAATTGTTTACCTAAGTGAAATACATTTGTAGTAAGACTTCAAAAGCCATGTAGCTTTCAGTAGCTTTCTAAAATATTAATAAAAAAATTGAATAACTAATTTGATTAAAAATAAAAATATAAGATTTACAATTGAATTGTCTTTTGTCATTTTCATGGATGTTTTATCAGCCATTTTACCTGCTTTAGCACTTCCGAAATCAGCTTTTAGTTTTAATTATATTAATACAGATAGAAAGCATTTAACTTTTAATTTTAATTATTTATAAATATATAAATTTACACAATTTGATTATAACATTATTATAATCTCCATTTATTTTCTTTACTAAAAAGTTTTATGGCTTAATGTCTCTATGACAAATTCCCTTTTAATGAAGGAAATTCAATGCATCAAGGGCTTAAATTGTAATTCTTTCAGCCAATTAGGTGTTCATTTTGTAGTTATTTTTTCTGAAATATTTCAAATATTCAACAAGATTGCCTAATAAAATATAAATTTAAAAATCAATCTTACTATTATGATAAATATTATTTAATATATTTACAATCTAACGCTTCCATTTCAATGATGTAAAATGCATTTTTCTTTATTCCTTTAACTATTTTTGATAAGAAGTAGGAGTCATAAACCTTTAAGATATACTCACAACTTATGAACTACTTCATATACTTAAATTCCTACTCTAATTTCTCTGATGATTCCAAATTATCTTAATTCATGATGATCATAGCCTTTATACACCTATCTTTATCTACTTTCAAGACTAATCCATTACCTCCTACACCTAAATATGAAAAATTTTAGAACTCTGGTTTATGTTTATGCAACATAATAAGCATTTCTTTGATAGCATATTCATTAAAAACTGTATGGCTATCTATCTATTCTGAAATTTCTTAGGATATTTCTTCAAAATCCATTTATTCCTACATTCACTTTACTATTTTTCAATCAAACTTTTAATTGATATTCTAATAACTTTCTTTATCTTTTTATTATAGACTATTAAATTTTCTTTAGCTTCAAAAGGATTGTATGCAAATACTTTTTCAGCCTAGAATTCAATAGTCACAATTTTAATGAGAATTATATGTTAATTGAATTTTAATATAAAAATTTTTACTTTCATGAAAAACAATTAGTGATAGAAACCAAACTATAACCTTAAACATATAATTATATAAAATACTAAAATATTTCAATCAATTTTACTTTAATAATTTTCAATTGTTTTATTGATCCTATTATAAAAACTATTTTTAAATAAAATTTTCAATTATTTAACGTAATACCTCGGTATGAACTGTGACCAGAATAGCGAGTTAAGCTGAAAAATGGTTATTTTTGAATAAGAGGGTATAGATTATAAGTTTAAATTGAATGAATTTAGATTATAAAAAAGATTATATACAATACATAGTTGGTTGGTTGGTTATATTAATAATAAAATATTTTTATTTTAGAATTATAATAGGTTATTTGTTAATATATATTATATGGTAAGAATGATCTTAATATTGAAGCCATTCTATAGTTTTCATAAGAGTGTTGTTTTTGTTGTTGCTTAAATTAGGTTAATAAATTAGAATATTTTTTATTGAATTAGATAGATATCATTAATAATTATCAAATCAATCAGTATGGTTTTTCTATTATTGCATTTCCATTTTATTGTTATTTAGGTCAATATAGTTTAAGTTTTAAAGTTGCATTTCTTTATCATGTCTAATTTATTGCAGCTCTAATAAGTTAGCAGGGAATCTCACATATTAAGGATCAGAAACTCCTTTCTAAAATAATCTAAAAGTACAAAAAGATCTGAAATTCTTTAAAAAACCCATTGAAAAGGGTGATCCAAATTCATAAGGAATATCTGATAAATAGCTTATTTTCTCCCAGCTAGCATACTCCCCTTTAAATGATTAATTAAAAGAATTAAATAAATAACTAAAGTTAAATGTATAATAATCTTTCTTACATGTTGTTATGTTGCGAGTACCAAAATAGCTGTGATAAATGAATAAAAGTAAGACAAATACAAAAAAGAAGGCTATAATTATGAAACAGAAGATAGTGTAGATGTTATAAGCCAATTTGTCAGATTAACCAAAGCAATTGTATTTCAATATCTTTTAATTATTATTGTAAAATTATAAATTTTATTATTTTTATGAAAAATAATCTTTTACTTCTAAGAAACCTATGACTAATTCTCCTAATTGGAGTAATAAGAACCAGAAAAAAACACATTTATTTCTTTCTCCAATGCAATTTCCAACATAAGGACAATGATGATCAAATTTAGCAACACATCTCTTGCAGTCTTTACAATGTTTTGTTCTTAGAGGCATGTTTATGTAGCAGGAAGTGCAATATCTCTTTTCAACGAAAGGCATTGGGGTATTTTAATTACTTTAATTACCAATTCGAATACTTTTACTATATTAAGAGAAATCATTAAAGTCCAGACGATTACTTTAATTCTCAATATCTCCACTTTTACTTATCTTTTTATTTTTACTCCATTAAGCTTTAATCATAGAGCCTTCAGCTCCTTCTTGATAAGAAGATGGTTTTGTTTCTCCGTCACCCTTTAAATTATTCTTCTCATTTTGGAGATTATTTATGTTAAACTAGAACATACTACTGGGATTATTATTTGAGTTATTAGTGAAGAAGATTATTTAGCTTACAGGTGTTTATATTTTCATCTTTCTTTAGCTCTTAATATCATTATTATCCTAATTTTTATTAATTATTTTAATTATATTAAAGTATTATTTAATATTAAATTTTAAAATTTAAGAATATTATCTTTCTTTTTTAAAATTTAAAGTAAATTTAAATTATTTTGATTACATTATCTGTAATCATATTGTCATCGTGAGTATGTTTCTGATCTTTGTCAAAGGTTAAATCCTTTTCATTTATGAATTCATCTCTTTTGGAAACTATTTCATGGATATCGTGTCTATGAATATCAAATTAAAAGGGAATTATATTCTATTCATTTGATGTTGTTTTATTGGATGATAGTGTTTGAGTATTCTAGCTTTATTTGGTAGTAGGAGAGCCATCTTCATCATCTTCATCGCTTTTAAAACAGGGATGGTAGGGCGATGTTTTCTTTTCTAGGGTTTGTGTTGTGAACTATTCTTAAGTAGTAGTCTTACATGTAAACTTTGTACTACCTTCCTCCATCTAAGTAGTAATTTCTTTAGATATCAATTTTTCACTGTTTGTGCTGAGAATGTTAATATTAGCAGTTTGTTCATTATTTGGCAAAGAAATTTGTTTCTCTGATAGATATTTTCTAGATTTTTAAGCGTTTGACTTTTAAGGAGTAACTGTTTGAGAGGATTACTTGAAATCTTATTCAATATCTTGAATTGAAACTACCTAATTATTTGTATTTTCCGGTCCTGCTTCTTATTTGTTCTATTCAAAACTTCTATTTCTACTTTCTGAAGGAGAAAAAGCTGAGACTTTCCCTTAAATATCTTATAAACCTATAACAAAATCTTGTTTTTCTGCACTTTAGCAAGAATCCTCAAATTTAAATGATCTTTATTAGCTTTTTTATTTATTTTCCTCAATCTCCATTGTTAATTCACACTCTGGAACATAGTTCTCTCCATTATTTCCCTCTTGTTCTCCTGAATGGTGATCCTATGAATTCTAGCCCTTCTTCTATCTAGGAGGAGTCTTATCATCTTTAAGGTTATCTAAATTAATTTAAGGATTATCCTCATGTTCTTCATCCTCTTCATCCTTGAATTCCATAAATTCATTCTTCTTCTATTTCATTACATGCTTTAAATATTTCTACTGCCTTTTATTTTTAGTCTCTTCTTCATCATTCTAAGTATGCTAATAATTATTAATTCAGTAAAATTTGTTAACAAATAAAATTACTTTGTAGCAGGAGTTAATAAACTAAAGTAAAATTATTGAAATTAAATTTGAGGATATATAAAGCAAAATGGAAATTAAAAATCTCTTTCTCTGCTTTTTGAATAAGTATAAGATCTATATATAGTTGATAGTCTGAACTATTCTTTTTAATATATCTCTGCTTCTTTTATAAATGATGTTTGAAAATTCCAAAAACTGAACTCCTATCTAAATTATCTCTAATTAACTGAAAATTTTTAGCAATATATGATCTAATATGATGGTAAATTTATTAAGATCAAACTAAATTTTAATTTCCTTCATTCTTTTTATAGGATGAATCATGTTAATAAGATTAATCTAATTGGTTATAATCAGTCTTAGATTTGGAAGTTAATATTATGATCTATATTTATTATTTAAAACACTTAAAGTTAAATCATCTATCTATAATTTATCTATTTTCTTCAGAGAAACTGTTAAAATGAATAATTTCAAATTCATATTTTATTATAATATATCATCTTTATTTCAATCCAGTTAAATTAGGCTAATTTGCTAATATTTTTATTTTCATTTGCAAGTAATATTATTTTCAATAAATTTTGAAGATAAATAAAGTGGAGCAGTGAGATTTCTCTCAAAAATATTTATTAATTCCTAACCTACTCTCTATCTTAAATCCATAAAAATTGTACAGATCTAAATGAGCAAAAATATAATTGTTAAGAGCCTGCTTGTATTGAAAGAAACCATAAATATAGTACCTTGGAATCTACTTTAAATTCATATTTATTCTAGCTCCCTATGTTTTTTTGTGTATCACCTCCATCATTGAGGTAATTGGAATTACCTTTTCCTTTGAATAACTAAGAAATAAAGGATCTCTTCCCATTCTGTTATATTCTGCAGCTCTGGCTCTATATAAATATAAAGTAAAATTATAAGTAAAGTGATTAATATTAAATAACTTGATAAAAGAATAAAAATGATTTCTAAAATATTTAGAACTATTATTAATAAATATTTTGTACATTTTCTGTGAGTGCTATTTGATCAAGTGGAATATATCCAGGCTAGTTTTTAATAAAAAAAGTGTCATTTATGGTTTAATATCATTCACTAAAGTAGCTATCAAAAAGTGGACTGCTTGCTAGCTTACTTTAAGCAAAATAGGAATATAAATTTACATCAGCGCAGTGAGTCATAAAATAAGATGTCAATGATAATATAATAGATATCCAGAAAATGATTGAGAATGGCTAATTGAAATCAAACAATTCATCTTTAGCTCTTATTATTGTTGGAACTAAAAGAAACATCTGAATGCAAATGTAAGCCACTGGAGCTAATCGATCTATATTTTTTAAAATTATATTACAAAAAATGAATTAAGAACTAAGGGCAATTAAGTTTTCATAATAATTTATGTTATTCCAATTAAAAATATTCTCATTTATGATTTTGGTAAATGGTGCTACCTTTCATAGATGCTAGCTTTTCACACCTGACACTCTTTGTATTTTCTGATTCTTCTCTTGTTAACATCTGATAAACGCAATTAATTAATAAATAAGAAGATTTTTTGGTTTATTTTCTTCTCTTTAACTTTTTTTGGTTAATCTTTTAATTAGTAGTTGTTAATCTTTCCTTATTCAATTTTGATTTTGATTGCACAAGCTAACATATTCAATCTAAATACCCATAAAATATATGTACACTCTCAAAATTGCTTTTACCTTTCTTTCTTCTTCATTTATCGAAATGTTTGCTTTCTTACACCTTTTTCTTAATATCATTTCATCAGTTTGTATTAACAAACTTTTTTATTTATTCATTTTTCTAATTAATTTGATTGCCTCATATTAAATAGATAGATAGCAGCGTGATTGTTTGATTGAGGGAACGAGTATGATTTAGTATCATCGAAGTACACTCATTATTTTTGTTACTTTATCTAAGTTCTTCATTAAGAAAACAAGAGTTTCTTCATTTATTTATTCAATATATTACTATCCATTATTGATTAGTTAAAACTGTTCAGAATTACTTAAGCACGTTTAAGGAATATTTGTTAATTTGAATGTAACACATTTGAATTAATCCGTGAAGTTAATTTTAGTTAAAATAAGAATGAATTTAAAGCAATTTATTATCAAATATTCTATTTTTATTGTATAATATTGGCTTAAAATAAGTTAAATCAACTAGAATTAATTGTTAATTGCCATGAAAAAAAATTATTTTACATTAAATTTTTAATGGATTCAGAGATTTAAAAATAAACATGAAATTATAAAATTACCTTTTTAGATAAGATAATACCATTTATATCTATTCGAATATTTTTAATAAACTTTACTGCTTAACAAAATTTAAAAACATTAAAAGATATTTTCGTCAGCTAATAATATCCATAAGAATTATATTTTATCAAAGTTACTATTTTCTAAGAATTTCTTTTAAAAAGATAATTAATTACTCAATTAATGGTTAATATAAAGTTATTTATTCAATCAAAAGAAACAAGAATAGCTATCTAAATACCATCAATTCAAGCTTCTTTATATTTAAAATCTACAAGATTAGTAATATTTCAAATATTAATAGCACCATAAAAAAATAACTTTGATCGTTATAGTTAAAACAAAAATAATCTTGATTAAAATAGTTACGACGCTTAAAATTTAAAAAAGTACAAAGAGTAATAGATTGATAAAAAAAATTAATTATTGATAAGGAAGAATAAAGAGAGATAATTAGAATAGATAATCAAATTGATTGTATCTAAAACAACATAATAGAAATTGAATTAAAATAGATGATTCTCCTTTCTGAAACCACCTATATAAATTAATGGTATTTATAGACCATTTTTCTATTTGCTATTAGTATAATTAATTAATTTGTTATTCAATTTATTAGCAATCATATTTTATATTTTCCACCAAATTTTAAATTTTGTAAATATATAAATATATTAATAGCTTCACTGCATTTTTATTAAAATTTGTTTATCATATCAATTAGTCAATAAAATTAATTTATAATCTATCAAATAGTATCTTTACTTATTTAATCTATTCTAAATTATTTATTTACAAAATATTTAATGGTAAAAGGTTCAATGAAATAGAATCCTTAAATAATAAGGATACTCTGTACTTAAGCTAAAGAGGATAACTTTTTTATTAATTTCTATGCTAAATGAAAATAGTATTTGAGATCATTTTTAAATTGATTCTATTCAAAATATTAAATGTATTTTTATAAAAGATTCTTAGATCCTTAAAGACAAATAGTGGTTTTAATAAGAAATATTAATTGATGGTAATGATAATATAATTAAATATGTATTTTATGCAAAAAAGAAAAGATATATCATATACTATAACCCTTCTAATAATTAACAACCCCCTCTATTTTTATCATTCTGTGGATATTATTTGTTCTATTGAAAATAGTTAAAAATATAAATGATTTGCTAAAGGGTTATTTTAGGAATTTATTTGGTATTTATTTAAATTATATTTAGGACTTAATTAATTTTGATGAATAAAAACTAGGTAAAAAAATATATATACAAAAATAATGAAATGTGTTGATGGTATTTATTAATTAATTAGTAATTTAATAGAATAAATAATTAGACTATTTAAATATTCAATTTGCTTCTGTAGTTTCTCCATTCGTATTTTCAGCACTCTTATCTTCTTTTTTTTCCTCTTAATTATCAGCATCATTTTCAATGTTATCATTTGGCATAAGAAAGGCATTTTAATTATTTACTATGCGAGCTATAAATCCCTATTTTATATGAAAAATTGTATTTTTATTTTGTTTATTCTAAGATTAAAATTTACTTTCTTATTTGTTTGATCATAGAGATCAATATCGTATTTACGAGTAATTTAAATACTTTAGTGCTGAAATTTAATAGGATCAAAGAAAGAGCATTCAGAATTATTTTAGTTAGTTTAAAGATCACTTTATAGTTAATTTGGAAGCTTCGATAAAGAGACAGACTTTGGAGGAGGTAAATTACCTGCAGCAACATTATTAAGTTCAGTTTAGTTTTCAGTGATAACTTCTTACTATTATGATTGATTTTTTTACTATAGAGAGAATGCAGGAGATATATCTTTTTATTGTTGTTAGAATATATTCAACTATTATTAAATTTAATTTTATTGTTATTCTTGATATATCTAAACTTGATTTGAAGTTTATCTTTATTGAGAAGGATAGTCTAATTAGCTTTATTATTAAGAAAGTTAACGATTCTATCTATTAATAGAATTCTAATTAGATTATTTTCTTGTTAATTCTAAAGGTTACTCATTTCTGTCGCTGTATGATTTACTTGATAAATTATTTATTGGCTTAAATTTTTATTGAACTTATCTTTATACTCTATCTTACTTTACAAAATCCTGTTAACTTCTCTGAGAGAGCATCTTTTACTTTTTAAATGGAACTGCTTATAGTTTTTTAGCTTTCTTATATATGATAAATTCTTCATCATAGTCATCATCTTCATCTTCATATTATTCATCTATTGCAACCTAATTGATCTATTTTTTCTTTAAAGTCTTTTATGCTTTCTCTTCGTCTTAAATAGAAATTGAACTTCTCGTGGGTCTAAACTTATAATCCTGTGTCTTGTTAATTAATTTCTTTTTTAGAACCCTATTAATAATATATGTAAATTAATTGATTAAATAGTTGTTGTATTTTAGTAAATTAATAATTTGGAAGATATTCTATTAAATAGATTGATTATGTATCTACATGAGTGATTATTTTAAATCAAAATATTTTCTAAATGAAATTAATCAATATTTAATTATTTATTACCCTTTCATTGGATTATTTTTCCTTTTATGTTCTTTATTTTTTGCTTCATTTTCTAATTCAATAGCCTCATTCTGATTTATAATTTAAGAAGTTTTGTTTGTAGTACTATTTTATTGATTAGAAGGTTATATTGCTTGTTAAGTATTATCAATGTTTTGAGGAATAGCAGTGTTATTATTATTGGTTTCTTCCACATCCATTTCTTTTTATTCATTATTTTTCAAATCTTTATTTAATTTATTGTAGAGGTCCATTTATTATTAAACTATGTTAGCTTAAGGCTAACTAGAATCATCTGTTCCAAATGCAGAGAATTTTATGCTTTGCCCTCTGTTTATTTGCCTCTACTCACCATAATTAAAAGATGTCATTCCAAATTTAGGCTAAGGAATTAAATTAGCACCATTCCTATTATGATCAAAAGTTTACAACCCATCATTAGGTGTAATAAATTACTGCTATTAGATATTCATGCTTTAAGAGTGTAGAATATTGTTTCCGCTTTAATCAGGAAGAAAAGGATAAGGGTTTACTTGAGTGTAATTGGATAAGTCATTCATTTTATTATATCCATTTCTATTAAACCTGTTTGCGAAGTAAGGATCATTAAGTTTCTCCTTCTCCTCAGTTTCTCTTTTGATCTTTTCTAGTAGTTAGACATTTCTAGGTTTGTAAGTATAGGTTGCTTCAGTGATTGAAGAAGGGTTGAATTTCAATGTATTCATTTGATCATACTTTTATTATTGTGACTTTCCTTTGAACTTATCCAAAAAATTAACTAAATCATCAATTGGTTCTGCCTCAATATTGACCTTCTCTTCAAACATCTCACTAATGTCATTGATTTATTTGTTTTTTCTACTTTAAATGAGCTGCTATACCTTAGAAAAGATTGCTACAATGATAAATCTAGCATATTTGGAAGCTAAACATATTGCTATTATGGATAAGCACACTATTCCTATCAATTTAACTTTAATATTCAACTCATCTAAAGGATAAGGCAATCTATATTTATCTATGTCTTAATGCAATTGAGAGAATACATCTTAAATATTGAATAAACTCATTTTGATGTCTATCTTACTATTTATTAAGCTTTCCTATCTTAAATTAGAGTCTTATATCTTTCTACTATGAGTACTAAATAAGTTTACCTTTATTGAAATTAATATTTAGAAAATAATAATTTTTATATCAAATTTGCAAAATATATCCTAAATCTGCAAACAGCTAATCTTAATTTATTACTGAAATTATATTAAATCTTTATAATTATTGCTGTTAACTTTTCATACGTAGGAAGGGTGGGTTATCATTCCAAAACTTTCTAATTGTCTTTACTTTTACTTTGACAATATCTAATTTGGCTTAATAATCCAAATAGTAATACTATGAAATTCATTGATTTGTTTAAAGGTGACAAATCCTACTACTCCTACGAGAAGAAGACCTTCTTATTTTATTCAGAATCTGTCTCTTTCTTTATACTCAATAATTAGAACCATAAAAGTACTTAAAATATAATAATTTAAAAAAATTAGAGTATTTATATAAATAGACTTAATATAACATACTACAATGAAGATTAATTATGTCACTTAATTTAATTTTTAATAAATATAATTCTCAATTGCTAATTCGATTACCTACATTATAATATTTCATAAATCATCTTGATAATTTTACTCTAATAAAATAATTATTTTATAAAAATAAATGCTTTTTGTTGCTAAATAATAATATTATTTTTAATGCTAATATGGTTAAAGGGATTAGATCTCATATTTTCATTAAAGTAATTCTTAGATTATCTTAAAAAGATATCCTTTAATCTCTTATTATAATTAGATATTTTTAGAAAATTTTGTTTAAAATTGCTATTTATTTAATATCTGATACAATTCAAAATAAAATTCACAATTTTAAAATTATTATTTTGAATTATAATCATAGAATTGTATTGTAAATTAACCACTTATTTGTTAGCTTTAATATGGAAAATGAGGATTGTACTCAAGTGAAATTTGAATTAATTTAAAAAGTAAAATAAGTTAAAATATTATTAATGAAATATTTCAATGAGTTTCTCATAAAAAAAGATACTACTATAATAATTTATCAAGATTATAGTTATTATAATAGATTGTCTAGAAAGAATATTCAATACTTAAAATGTTTAGAGAGAGTTAAGAGTAAAAATTAATAATTAGATTTTAATTAAGGTGAGGATTTATTATCAAAAATTAAATGATTCATTCAATACATGAAGACTATGAGTTCGATTTATTAAGTTTTTGAAATCTATTAAAAAGAATGGATTTCTATTGAGTTGTGTTGGATTTTGTAAAGTAATAATGAAAAATACGCGGAGATAATGATTTATATTAAAAAATGAATAGAAATGAAATAAATTGTCTATTTAACTTATTTTGTTAGCACACAAAAAGATATATATTTATTTATTCACATTCTTTTTCGAAAATACAAGGAGTTCTTTAATTAATTGAAAAGACGAGACTATCTATATTCATCATTAATATTTTGAAAATATAGGAAAGAGAACGAACGAACGAATTAGAATTTATTCAAAAAATTAAACTTAAGGGATTAGTAAAATGACTAAAGAGTAGGAGAAGAAATTGACAAAGGAGGAGAGAGATAAGCTCCATAGATAAAAAAAGAAAAAGTTATAAAAGTAAAAGAAGAAAGATGAGAAATCTAATTCGAATAATGATAATCCTCAAAGCGAGATATCATTTGATTAGGAGTCTGCTTAGACTGAAATTTCAGATAACACTTAAGCACGTTTGATTCACCAATAAGAGAAAAACGAAATGTTTTCTAATGAAGAAATTAATGATGTTGAATATATTTATGAAAATGAAGAAAGTGTTTTGACTGGCCAATACTATGATATTTTTAAAGATGTATTCAAGAAATATACCGAAAAACAATTAGCCGCTTCGGGTGTTGATCAATTGGAGGAAGAAAAGAATGAAGAGGAGTAAAAAAAGTAATAAGATGAGTATGAAGAGAAAAAAGCAAAGAGAGCTTAAGAAAAATTAGAAAGAGACTAAAATAAAGAGAAATTATCTCGTAAATAGCGTAAATAATAACGTTGGTTACAAGTAGCTCAATTAAAGGCTCTTGTTAAAAGACCTGATTTAGTTGAGGCATGGGATATAACTGCTCCTGATCCAAGAACTCTTGTTTTCTTGAAATCTCTCAAGAATACTGTTCCAGTTCCTCGTCATTGGAGCTAAAAGAGAAAATATCTTTAAAATAAGCGTGGTGTGTTAAAATAACCTTTCAAGTTACCCGAATATATTGAAAATACAGGTATTGCAAGGTTGAGAGATCCCTTCTCTGAAAGAGATGGTGCTGCCATGGTTAAACAAAAGCTTAAAGAACGTATGAATCCCAAAATGGGTAAAATTGAAATTGATTATGATGTCCTTCATGATGCTTTCTTCAAATTTTAAACTAAGCCTAAACTTTCCATTCATGGTGATATCTACTATGAAGGAAAGGAAGATGAATGCTAATACAAAAAGGTAATTTATTGATTAAATCAAATAAAATTATGAAGTACAATAAAGAAAGGATACTATTTCATGAATATTGCTAATAAATGATTAAAGTTTTATTTTAATTTTATTAGGAATATTATATTGATCTTTATTAATATTAATTTATCTCTATTCAAATAATATTTAACTATTTCATCATGATTAGTTACTTTAAAATCATATTAATTTTTTGTTTTTATTTTAAATTTAAAGTATAAACCTGGTAGAATGAGTGAATCATTGAGAGCAGCTTTGGAAATATCAGATTATGCTCCTCCCCCTTGGTTGGCAAGCATGTAACGTTATGGCCCTCCTCCCTCTTATCCTAATTTAAAGATTATTGGTAAGTTTTTCAAAAAAAAACAAAACAAAAGTATTAACTTATGAATAATATTGTTAATATTTAATTAAGGTATGACATATCATGACTAGGGTGGTAGCTTTTTAAATAAGGTAGCAATAGAAGAATAAGTAAAATCAATGAATATGCCTGGCATTTATGGAATATTTAAGTCTGATGATGATGGAAATGAAGATGCAATTCCTGTGCCTAAAGGATATTGGGGATAAGTTATTGAAGATGATGACCATAATATAGATGAACATGCAGAAGTTGAACCTGAAGATTAAGAAATGGATGAAGACGATTTGGGAGATGATGATGTTGATTTTGAAGAATAACTTCAAAAATATGAAAAGCAAACAGTATAATAATAAAATTATGCTAAACACGGAGCTGCTGCAAATACTGCTGGATATGAAACTCCTGATGTAGATATTAGAGGATAAGCTGCTTCTGATGCTCCTCTTTATCATGTGTTAGAGTAAGTATCAAACAAAGGTTAATCTGCATCTCTTTTAGGAAGCTCTCATACTTATATCATGCACAACTAACACTAAAATTGAAACTATTAAATTTATATTTATCTTAATTTTTATTCAGTCTATCTATCTATCAATAATATTTATATATCTTTTCATTTTTTATAAAATTAGATTAATCTTTCCACTCAACTCTAAATAATTTACTTTATCTATTTTAAAATTTATTTTATTGAACAGTATCCTATTATTAACAAACTTAATATTAATTAATTAGTAAGCTAACTTACACTAAAAATTTGGAATGTTGCTAGAAGTTTTTATCAATTTATTTAAAAAATTGTCTTATTTTTTTTGTTAAAGTATATTTTCATTTATTAAGCATTACCTATAATCCTTAGAAAGATAATTATTATTGAGATTACTTGGATCAATTTGATTGATTACTTTTAATAATTAAAATAAAATAAAAATATATTAACTAATTAAATTATGATAATAAATAAAATACATAGAATAAAATATTAATATATTTATTTTAACAAAAATCATAAGAATAGGAATTTATTTAACTGATAATAATTTAAAATGATAAATGATTTAACTAAAAGATAAAAAAAGATAACAGTTATTTGATTTATTAATAAATTATTAATTATTTGATAAATTATTATAAACATAAAAAAATAATAATTGATTGAGTAATTACTTATTAAATTGATAAAAACATCAATTATTATTTAACTTTTATTTTATTTGATTTAATGATTAAATTAGAATAACAATTTATAAATTGGAATTATAATTAAAAAATGTAAATAATAATTGGTAATTATCTTCTACAAAAATAAAATGTTAATTTATCTAATTTGATTAAAATACTTAAAATTTTCATATAGATTGCTAATTAATGTCTAAAAATTAAGATAATAAATAATTTAATTCATGAAATGTTGTTTTTCGAAAGTAAATTAAAAGCTTGCTAGAAAATAATTCACTAAAGTGATGGTGGTAAATTAATTAATATATACCCATCTTAGGCATAATTAGTAAAATTTTTCTATGCAAGCATCAACTATTGCTTCAGGATAGTTATGATAGTTATTCTCAAAAGAAGGAGAATTAATTACTAAGGGCAAAAAGAAGAAGGTTTAAATTCATGAAATGTAAATTATATACTATTTCTAAATCATATTTACACATTTTAGTTAGTTTGATTATCTCTTTATATAGTGTTAATTTTAATATATTTAATGAAAATTATTTTAAATAATTGTATAAACAAAATTCAAATTTAAAATCCTATTTTTTAAAAAATATTTTTGATGTAATATCTTCAATTTATGATAAACTTTTAATATTGAATTAAAGTCAATAAAATAAAAATATAGTAAATAAAATAAATGTTTGGAATATTAATTAAATATTTTAATAGAAAATCTCATTATTTTCTTATTTGATATTACTATTATAGATTTTCTTCTATCTGTTTCCTTTTAATTATAATAATTTATAGTAAAATTTAATATTTTTAGATGATGAAATAATATTTAATAAAAGTTATTTGAATGATTTTATAGATTACTTAATTTACATTTTGAGTTTGGTTGAGATTTGTTTAAATTTAAATGTTGGATTAAAAAAAACCACAAAATTTAGAATTTAATTGTAAGTTATTGATTCTAATTTTTAATTAGAGAAAATAAAGATTAAAAATGATATCACTCTAAATGAAATGACAGATATGGTAATTATGACTTTAAATAATAGGATTATTAAGTTAGTGTTCTTCTCACTTTTCAATAATATAAAAAATAATAAATAATAATTATTACTTAATTAAATTTATGTTTGAGAAATCAAAGATTCTCATTATAATCGGAGTTATCATCGCTGTGCTAGCAGTTGCTGGTACTGTCTATACATCTTAGTTTATTTCTATAGGAATTTAAGGGAATAGAATTGATAAATTTAAAAAGAGTGCTGGTTTTTACATACTTAATTCTATTGAATCTCTTACTGAAGATGGAAGTTTTACTGCTCTCTTGAAATGGAATACTGGAAAGCATGAAAGGGAAGAAAAAATATCTCCAGTTTTTAGAGATCTTAGAATGATTTTCAAAGTTGATGCGAATGATGAGTGCTAATTTAAAATCACAGATTTAGATAATTCTAGATTCTAATTACCTGAAAATGATCCATTCCCTTACACAAAAGCGAGAGAAAGCAAGAAAGGCTAGGAAAATAATCTTTTTGAAACAGAAGTGAGCAAAATTGGAAAAAAATTCTATTTTGAATTAAGAAGAAAATTAACAAAAGAAATAATTTTCTCAACAAAAGATTATCCTATCTACTTCACTGACAAGTATTTGGAAATATCCACTCAAATGAAAGATTCCATGATCTTTGGTTTAGGAGACAGAAGAACTGATTTTATCATAAAATCTGGGAAATATTCCTTTTGGACTTCAGATGCTATTCATATAGATTATGGTACCCCTGGAAAGTAACTGTATGGTTTCCATCCAATGTATTTGAGAAGAGATGTAAAAAATAATCTCTTTCATGTGAGCCTCTTTAGAAACACTTATGGCCTCTAAGTTGAATATGAATAGAATTCACATTTGACTTACAAATCTATTGGAGGAAATCTAGATTTTAAGTTTTTCATAGGTGACTCTAATCCAGAAAATGCAATCAAACTTTATCACAATTATATCAATGGCTGGGTATTACATCCTTTCTGGTCTTCAGGTAGATCTTTTATTTTCTACTGATAAATTTAATCTTATTAATCCTTCTTAAATTCTGTAACCTTATTATATTTTAACAGAAATAAAAAATTCCTTTAATTGGGGTTTGTTTAATTTTAAGTTTACATTCTAATTAATTAACCTATTTTAACAATAGTTTTGGTTTTTAAGGATAGAAAAAATCTATCAATTCATAATTTTAAAAAGGTTTCCATTAATGCAGATGGGGGTACAAGAATTCTGACATGCTTATGGATGTGTGGAACAATTATAATAAATACGAGATACCTTTCGACTCTCTGTGGTCTGATATTGATTACATGTATTAGTATCAAGATTTTACAATAGATGTATCTAGATTCAACATATCTCAAATGCAATAAATCTACAATTTGTAAAATTTTCTTTTCTTTTAATATTTAGATTTTTTTAATGCTTCATATATTTATTAGGTCTGATCCTAGAGGTGTCCATTGGAGTAGTATAGTAGATGTTGGTATTGCCATTGATAGCGATGCTTCTGAAAGAGGAGAATAAATGAATATTTTTATCTAAAGTGCTAAGACAAATACAACTTTTGTAGGAAAAGTTTGGCCTGGTGAAACTTATTTCCCTGATTTTAATAATCCCAATTCGACAGAATTTTGGTATGAAGGATTAAAGAATATATCAAGTTATGGAATAAAATAAGATGGTATATGGATAGATATGAATGAGTTTTCTAACTTTGTTGCTGGAGAAATCGTTCCAAATTAATCTTTAATTGATAAAATTAAAAATTATTTCGCTTTAGAATAACCAGCATTACCTTTCAATCCTCTTGGTAAATAAATGGATTAGAAATAGTAAATTTTTTAATTTGTATTTTGAATGGTTTATCTAAAGGTTTAGAGAGAATAGACCACAAGACTCTTTCTTTAGATGCTAAACACTATAGTGGCGATAAAGGCATCTTAGTAAATGCAACTAATAATTATACTATTACTCAATATGATATGCACAATATCAATGGATTTGGAGAAGGTCTAGCTACTTATAAAGCTGCTTAATAGCTTGGAAAGAAACTAACCTTTATCCTTTCAAGATCTACAATGTTTGGAAGTGGAAGGTATATTAGTAAATTAATATTACTTCAATAATATTTATCAATTTGAATTAAAATAGATATGTTTAGCATTGGAATGGAGATGCTTACTCCACCTGGGAGTATATGCGTCTCAGCATTCCTGCTATAATGAATTTTAACATGTATGGAATTCCTTTCAATGGTGATGACATTTGTGGACTTATTTATGATGTTACTGCAGAACTCTGTGCTAGATGGTAATAGTTAGGTTCTTTGTATCCGTTTGCTAGAAATCACAATGGCAATGTGTATGCATCATAAGAGCCCTATGTGTTTGTTAAGCATCCTTATGTTTTGTCATCAACAATTAAAACACTAAATATTAGGTAATTATTTATTTTTAATATGGCTCAAATATTAATCTATTTATTCACTCTCTTTAATTTTAATAGATATTAACTGTTGAAATTCTACTATCATTTATTTGTTAAAGGAAATGGTTAAGGAACCATTTTTAGGCCATTGTTTTGGTTATATTCTGAAGATGATAAGGCATATGAACATGAAACTTAATTCATGATTGGTGATTATCTTTTGGCTTCTCCTGTTGTTACACCAGGAAATATTAAAAAATAAACCACAAATCTATGCACTTATATTCCAAAAGGAGCTATATTTTATGATTTCTATAATTACAATGTTGTCAGAGAAGGAACTCATTGCTCAGATATTCCTTTTGATTCTGTTTTACCCCTATATATTAGATCAGGAAAAATAGTTCATATTTAAGATAAAACAAAAGTGCTAAGAAGTAGATTCTTAGACAATGAATTCACTTTAATGATAGCCTTGGATTAAAATAATATGGCAGAAGGTTCTATGCTTACAATTAATGACTATAATAATGATGAAAATATCATATCTTCTTGTAAAGAGTCCGATAACTGTGTTATTAATATTATTGCTAAATGCTCAAAAACAGAAATTAATAAGCATGAATTATAGCTTAAAATTAAAAAGGAGTAAGAAACTACTAAATTTTAAGAAATAATAGTCAATAAATTAATAGTTATGGGAATGAAATTCAATGGATAAGAATACTCTAAAACTATTGATCTTACTAATAATATTTTTATCATAGACAGAGAAGATCTTCAATTCAACGTTGAAATTGTATTATGATATATACTGTAAAATTCATTGATTTTGAGTAAGAAAATAAATGATTCCCAATTAAAAGAGTTAGTTTATTTGAATAAATTAGCTCTAATTAATTTAGAATAATAATTGATAAAATGATAAATTATATAATATATGAATATCCTTTATTAGTCTGTTTTTTTATGATTTATGTTGAGAAATATGAAAATTTATTAATAAATAATCTAAATTATATTTTTTTTTAGATTAATATATATTAGTAAAAAGGTTCCATCATTTATTACAATTTGGTTATTTACTCATTATTTTAATATATCAATCGCTAATTTAATTAATTTGAAATATCCCTTTTGATTATTAATTTAATAGAAATCAATATAACCAAATTAGAATAAAGAGATTTTTATGTAGGATAATTAATAATTTTTTGTTTTATAGGATTATACAGAAAAATACTAATTTATATTATTTTTCTTTAAAAAAATTTAAATGAAATAGAGATTGAACTATCAAGGATGTAATTGAAGTAAAAGAGGTGTGGTTAAGTTTGCTTACATTTTTGAGTACTAAAATCTACTATGATTAGATTTAGTTAAATTTAATAAGATGTAAGTGATCGGATGATATTGTAACCTAAATTGATGTCAAATTAATTATTATTGTAAGAAAAGTGATGAGATAAGATTTAACTATATTAAAAAATTGAGAAATGTAAAGTAAAGGCTGATTTTCTTTGATTGAATTCAATGTTATTATATCAATATGTAATTAGGAATAAGAAATCTTTAATAAAATCTAATAATAATTAGAAAGAAAAGCCTATAATTGAAAAAAAGTAATACAAAGCAGTAAAAGTTAATAATAAAAAACATAATTTGATTAATGCTGGAGAAATCAAAAATTTTAATGGGAATTGGAATGGTTGCAGCCATTCTTCTTTCAGTTTATGGAATTCATTTAATGTACATCGAACATTAGTCAAACAGGATTGATAAGTTCAGAAAACATGCTGGCTTTTATGTACTCAGCAGCATTTAAGAATAATCAGAAGATGGCAGTTTCAGTGCACTACTATCTTGGAAATCAGGTAAAAAGGAAAAGGAAGAACCTACTTCCCCTGTTATTAGAGATTTAAAAGTAATTTTCACTGTTGATGGTAAGAACGAATGCTAATTCAAGATTACTGATGTTGAAGATTCTAGATTCCAATTACCTTACAATGAACCTTTCCCCTTTACTAAAGAGTAAGACAAGGAAAGTAAATCTCAAAAGATGTTTGATTACAAGGTTAGTAGTATTGGAGAAAGATTTTATTTTGAATTGATTAGAAAATCAACTGGATAAACTATCTTCTCTACTAAAGATCATCCTATTTTGTTCACAGATAAGTACTTAGAAATTTCAACTGATATGAAGGATGAAATGATATTCGGTCTTGGTGATAGAAGAACCGATTTCCATTTAAAATCAGGTAAATACTCCTTCTGGAATGCTGATGCAATGTGGATTGATGATGGTAAACCAGGTAAATCAATTTATGGATTCCATCCCATGTATTTAAGAAGAGAAAAAGGTGGAAATAATTTCCATGTTACTCTTTTCAGAAATACTTATGGGCTATAAGTTGACTATTAATAAAACTAATATCTCACCTATAGAACTATTGGTGGTAATCTCGATTTTAAGTTCTTCCTTGGAGATTCTAACCCTGAAAATGCTATTAAGCTCTATCATAATTACGTAAATGGTTGGATTCTTCATCCTTTCTGGGCTCAAGGTATTCTTTTATTAAACTTTTTATTGTACATACTAAAAGAAATTAAATTTAAATAATATTATAAAATTAATTTGAAGCCAAATTACATTTTTACTTCAAATAATTAAATTAAATAAGTAATAATTAATCCCTCAGAAAGCAATAGTTGAATCTTACAAATTAACATTAAAAGCATACCATCAATAAATCAATTATATTCTATCTTATTTCTTTTATAATTTTCATTTGATCAATACCCTAAATTTTTTAAGTATACCTTAATCCCTTATAATTTTATTAAAAATAATCAAAAATGAATAGCTTGTAATAACCTAAATATATTTTTTATTTTAATAAAAGATAATAAAAATTGAATTTAATAATAAAATCTCCATTACATTATAATTTTTAGTTAAAATCAATAATATTTATTTTAATTAATTCATTTAATAATTTTATAGGTTTCCACTAATGCAGATGGGGCTACAAGACTTCTGAAAAGTTAATGGAAGTTTGGGATAAGTATAATACTTTAGAAATTCCTTTCGACTCTTTATGGTCTGATATTGACTATATGTATAAATTTTAAGATTTCACAATTGATACCTCTAGATTCAATCTCACTTAAATGCACACTATCTATGACTTGTAGACTATTTTTAATTAATAATTTTATCTATCTACAATTATTTTTATTTTCATTGTTAAGATAAGATAATAAAGGTGTCCATTGGAGTAGCATTATTGATGTTGGTATTTCTATTGAAGAAGAAGGTGCTGTCACTGGAAAAGAAATGAATATTTTCATCGAAAGTGCAAAAACTGGAGAACCTCTTGTTGGCACAGTTTGGCCAGGAAAGACTTACTTCCCTGATTTCAATCATCCCAACTCTACTGAATACTGGTATTAAGGTTTTGTTAATCTTACTAAATACGGTATTGAATAAGACGGTATCTGGATTGATATGAATGAATTCTCTAATTTTGTTACTGGAGAAGTTGGTGAAAAAGAAAGCACATTAGTCAATGAAATTAAAACTTTCTTAACTAAAGAAAAGCCTGATCTTCCTTTCAATCCTATAGGTATTTAAAATTTAAAATAATTTTTTTTAATAAATTAGTAAAAATAAATGAATAGAGGTTAGAAGATTAGATCATAGAACTCTTTCCTTAGATGCTAAGCATTATAGTGGAGATTCTGCTGTCTTAGTTAATGCTACAAAGAATTATACTATCACTTAATATGATATGCATAACATCAATGGATTTGGTGAAGGACTTGCAACTTACAAGGCTGCTAAGAGACTCGGAAAGAAACTCACTTTTATTCTCTCAAGATCTTCTATGTTTGGAAGTGGAAGGTAATAAATAATATTTGAAAAATTATAATTTAGCTTAAGAAATTAACTTTTTTTGGTTGGAATAAATTAGATATGTTCAACATTGGAATGGTGATGCTTTCTCTACTTGGGAATATCTTCGTTTAAGTATTCCTTCTATCATGAACTTCTAGATGTACGGTATTCCTTTTGTTGGTGATGATATTTGTGGTTTGGCTCTCGATGCTACTGCTGAACTTTGTGCAAGATGGTAATAGTTAGGTTCTTTATATCCCTTCTCAAGAAATCACAATGGAGATAAATACACACCCTAAGAGCCCTATGCTTTCCCTAATCATCCTTATGTTCTTTCCTCATCTATTAAGACTCTTAATATTAGGTAATTTTAAAATCTATTTGAATCATTGAATGACCTAATTATATTTGCTTTTAAAATAGATATTAATTATTGAAATTCTATTATCACTTGTTTGTGAAAGGAAATGGTTTAGGAACTGTTTTCAGACCTCTTTTCTGGTAATTCCCTAATGATGAAAAATCCTATGAACATCAATTCTAATTCTTACTTGGAGATTACTTGTTAGCTGCTCCAGTTGTTAAGAGTGGTAATGTATTCACCCAAAAAACCAGCCACTGTGTTTATATTCCTTAAGAAAGTGTTTTCTTCGATTTCTACAATTAATCCCCTATTTTTGGAGGTGAACACTGCTTTGATGTTCCTTTTGATGCTGTTGTTCCTTTCTATATAAGATAAGGTAAGATCGTTCATCTTTAAGATAGAAGCAAAGTTCTTAGAAGTAGATTCCTTGACAACAGATTTACTCTGATGGTTGCTCTTGATGAAGATCTTAAATCAGAAGGATCTATGCTTACCATTGAAAACTATAATGAAGACGAGAATATAATTCAAAATTGTACTGAATAATAAAACTGTGTTGTTGATATTCTTGCTTCAGGAAATATTAAGAATAACAATACTTTTAACCTAAATCTTAAAGTTAAGCAAACTCACATTAATACTAACTTCTAAAATATTATTGTTGATAAGTTAATTATCACTGGTATTAAGAAAGACGGAAAGTACTATTCTAAAACCATTGACATAATCAATAATCCTTTTGCTATTAATTCTGATGGACTTGAATATAATTTAGAATTCAATTTCTGAAAACAATTAACTCCAAAATATCCTTAATTTTAGTAAAAAATATATATTTTTATATGAAATCTTTATAATAAATTAAATAGAATTCAGAGTTTAATAAGTGATTACTTTTTCTTTGATTGAGATTTCTTTCAATTATTCTTATCATTCCATTAAATGGATTTGCAGAATCAATTTATAATAGCAAACTTTCGATTGATTTTTTCGATGTTTCTAAATTAAAGTAATTTTTTAAAAGTAGATAGAAGAATATGGATTAAATTAACTAGGTAAATGAAAGTAGTTTATTAATTAATTGGAAAATCTATTTGAAAATTAAAAATATAAAAATAGTTTTGTTAAATTTCAAAGTATTATTTAAACTTTTTCTAATAGAAAGATATTTAGGAATAAATCATCTATTATTGTTTGATTAATATAATATAAATTTGACTATCAAATCACTTAGGAATATACCTACATTCAATTTTTAATTCATTTAGATGCATTTATAGTTAATCAAAATCATCTACTCACTTTAAGGTAAGAAACTGTAACTCAGTGATGCTACTTATAAATAATCTAATTGTGTTTTTTTTTGGATTATTTGTTAAGATAACTTTTCTAATGAGGCGAAACAACTTTTACTTTTGATTCACTTATCAGAAATGATAAAATCCTAATTAGATAATTGGCTGATTACCTTAATTTTATCTTAATTGGATGACTTCATAAAGTTTAATAAAATTTCTTTTATTATTTTGGTATAGAATATCTAAAACTTTTCTATTAGTAATTTCAAAAGCAAATAAATAAATAAATAATTGGGATCAATCAATCAATCAGCGGAACAATGACTTCCGAATAATATAAAACCTAATTTCATCAAGAAAATAGATATTTTTGAAATTAGAAAAATCAAAAGATAAAGAAAAGAAGAGAGATAAATGAAATATCATATTTTGTTACTTGCTTTAATATGTATGAATTTGTCATATATAGCATCTGAGAAAGCTGATGAAATAACAACAGGCTTTTTCAGTTAGAAATTAGATCAATTTTCAGGTGATTTAGCTGCTTAGAGGGAATGGGATTAGAGGTATTAATATTTCGATAAATTTTTCGATTAGCATACAGGACCTGTCTTTTTGATTATCGGAGGTGAAGGGGATTTGTCTATTGGATATAGCAGCTATAGATGGATTCATGAATTAGCTGAAAAGTATCATGGTATTATTATCGGAATTGAACATCGTTTTTATGGTGAATCTTAGCCATTTGGAAAAAATGATGAATCTTTTAGTGTCAAAAACCTTTAATACTTGTCATCTGCCTAAGCTTTAGCAGATATGGCTAATTTTATTGTCAATCACATTTTTAAAAATAATTTCTTGGGAATTTAATAAGGTAAAAACCCTATTTTTACAGCTGGCTATTCTTATCCTGGTGCCTTAAGTGTTTGGGCAAGAAGTTTATATCCTAATTTAGTGGACGGTGCTATATCTGCTAGCTCTGTAATTAACTCTATTTATGACTTCTATATTTATGATGAATAAGTTTATAAATCTTTATAATTGAGTGGAGATTGTGCAGAAAAATCAGCAGATATTATCAGATTTGTTGAGAATTAGCTATTGTAGGGTGATTCCACAACTAAGGATTCGTTCTAAGCATAATCACTTTCCGATATAGATTTCTTGAACTTTTTAGGAGAGATTATTTCATCTAATGTACAGAATGGAATGAGAACCGATTTCTGTTCAAGATACATACACAATAAATCTACTCAGCAATCCTTAGATATTTTATCTTAGAAATTCTAGTATGTTGATTTCTTTTATGGGTAATTCTATACTTAAATAAATGAGCCTTAATACCGTAATTCAATGGAATCAGGAAGACAATGGTTTTGGTAATAATGTTCTGAGTTTGGATGGTTCTAGACTGGAAGATCTATTGTATAAGGAAGAGGTATTAAAAGCAGTTTAATTGATACTAAGTATTTTGAGAAAAAATGCAAATATGCCTTTGGAAATGATTTTGAGGTATCACAAATGATTTCTGTTAGAACCAATTAAAAGTATAAAGGTCTTAATCCACCTGGTGATAATATCATTATTAGCAATGGAATCGAAGATCCTTGGAAAATGGCAAGTTATATACCTGAAATGAGTGGTAATAAAAAAATAGTCTCCGACATCACTGACTGCTAAGACTGTGCTCATGGAGCTATTATGAATGGAAATAACTCTGTTATTGATTAAAATAGAGAAGCTTTATAGGCTATTATTGATTAATGGATTCATAAATTTTAATCTAAAAATCAATTTAATAATAATCCATACTTATATAAATTACTCAATCGTTTCAATAACAATAGAGGATCTCAATTCTTTATTCATAATTGATATAAAAATAATGTTTTCATATAATTTATATTATAAATTTTAAAAGATGGACGTATAAAAAGAAGTAAGTAAATAAATAAATAAATTAAGTTACAGAAGTAACAATTCCTTATCTTTATTATCTATATTCTTTTACTATTTGCTTTTGTTATAGATTTAATTTAAAGTATATTCTATTCAAACATTTCCAATTCATACATTAAATCTTACTTACCTTTATTACTTTTTGGAGGGTTAAGATATTTTTTAGTTAAATAGATCTTCCTACTTTATTCCTATTGTTATTAAAAAATTTGTACAATAATACAAAGGTATATTATTCACTTTATTCTTTATTATCTTCTCTTAATTAAAAAGCTAGATTTTGACTTAACTTACTTTAATAAAAAAATATTGGCAACTGTGAGATTCGAACTCACGCGGACTACGTCCAGGCGATCTTAAGTCGTCCCCCTTAACCAACTCGGGCAAATTGCCTTATTGATATCTTTAAAGTATTTTCTCATGATAGTGATGCTAAAATATAATTTGAATGAACAATGAATTTCTATCCATCTAAAATATGAAGAAAAAATTAGATAATTTTATTAAAATTAAATATAATTTTATATAATAGATTCATTTATTAAATATACAAATACTATTATTAAGATTTTGATTTACAATTAATTACTGAGGCATGTAATTTTTTGGGAATTTTATTTAAAAATAAAAATAAAAATAAATTAGATATTTGATATTTAAATGAGATTAAATATATTATTATAAATACTAAAATATAAATAAATATATTGATAATTCAAACAGTAATAAAATGAATAATTTATACATTAAACTAGATTTTTATATATTCTAAAATCAATAATGTAATAGATATTAATTGGTATTAATTAACTTATACGATTTTTATTTGGTTTGAATTAATTAATTAATCAATAAATGAATGATTAATTACTACCTTCAATTATTTATAAATAGATTCTGTGTGATAGAAATAACAACTATTCAAATTAAAAATGAATATTGGAAGAAAGATAAAAAGACACCATTTGAATTTAAAATCAATAAATCTAAAAAAGTTGTTAATCTTTAGAGTCCACTATCAATGTCAATGAAAATTGAAAGTGCTAATGATACATACATAAATAAATAAACAATAAATAAAAGTGTGTGAATGTATTAAAGACTGACAAATATTTATGTATCTCATTCATAAAACATCAAGTAAAAAGCAATCAAGCAATCAAGCAAATTAACTAACTAACTAACTTACCAAAAAACAAAAAAACAAACAAACATATTTATAAATACAAAGTAATTAAATTACCTTGCCCAAAATCAAATTAATAAAATAAAGGAAAGAAGAATTGATCATTCAATTAATCAATTAATCTATCATTGAATTATTAAATTGTTTGATATTATTTAATATAAACTTTTTTTAAGGCTCTCATCAACAAGAAAGAAGAAAGCATAAATAATACATAACAAATAAAGGTGCTTATTTATATATATACCCATTTAAGCAAAAAGGAAAGGAAATTTGAAATATAATCTGAGCGAACTTGTTTTTTTGAGGAATAATCAGAGAGATAAGAAGGAAAGGATGAATCTCAATTTCTTGGGAAGTAATAATGAGAACTTAAATCCTAATATTATGCAATAATAGCAGTAGCAGTAAAGTCAATAGCAATTTATTTACAATCATCTAAATCACAATAATCAGTATCTCAATGATTAGTTTCAAGCTTACAATAATAATGAATAATCTCCTAGATTAATGGCAACCGAATAACCAATAACAATGGACCAATTCCTATCCCAATCTCATACTTCAAGCAGTTCATAAAATAGCGATTCAAATAATTAAAATGAGCTGTCCACAGATAGTCTTATCTAAAGTTTGCAAGAAGGATTACTTCTTGCCTCAAAATCTGCAGCTGAATATTCAATGAATTACTCAAATAGTATTGGATGCAGAACAAATACTCTGTCTTAACGTAATAATTCCCTTTAAATGAGATCATTTAATAGACAGGTAATCCTTTACTTAATCAGTTTATCTATCATTTAAAAGTGTATGTAAGCATGACGAAATAGTGATGTTTACATTACGAATATATAAAAAAGGATAAGTATCATTAGGTATCATATTGATCAAGAAAGAATATTTATATTTGTTAAGAAAAATATCAATTGAGTATAGGTTAATTTGAATATTCCAATTTTATAAATTAGATGTAGATTTAATAGCATGATTCTAATGATGATGAGATTACTCACTTAAATTAAAGAAGTCAATTTGTCTTTAATCAATTCGTAGAAATAGCAGAAGAATAGGAGAATACATTTCAAAATATTTAGGAGAGAACACTTTAGTCTCTAAAACAACTTGCCATGGAGAAAATTAATTTATATAAAGCTGAGTTTAGCAAAATATTGGTTGAATACGAGCAATATCGTTAGGAGTCCTCATAAATAAAAGAAAAATTTGATTAGCATCTTCTTATATGTGAAAATGCATAACTTACTGACAGAAATAACTAAATTGCATAAAATGAAGAGGAAATTTAACTTCTTGCGTAAAGCTTGTAAAAGAAAGAAGAGGTATGCAACTTTTTTTTTAGTTAGAATATTAATAGCTTTGATTATTTTAAGAGTTTCTATTAAATCTACTTTTATTCAAAAACATCTACTACTATTGAAGATTAAAAAAGATACAAATAATTAAACGATCAAAAATTTAAAAAGATCATTATTGAAAATTCAAATTATTTTGAAATGTTTTCGACTATTAAATGGTAGTTTGAGGACATCATGGAAATGAGATTAAAATAATTTAATATGATTTTTAAATTTATACAAACAGGAGTTTGAGAATACAAAAAAGAACTTAGAAGTGAAATATGCTTTAGATTTTATCATTGCGAATGTGGAAAAAGAGTGTGTAGAAAGTAAATTTAGATATGAAATTTAATAATTAGAAGCTGGCAAGGCTGATATAGAAAATAAATATGAGCAGTTGGTGCGAGACAAAAATGAAATGGAAATAAAATATGTTGAGGAATGTAAGAATCTTGAAAAGAAATTGGAAGAATCCAATAGGAATAACACCAAGAAAGGAATTGAAGTTAATAGAATATTAAGGGAATTAAATAATTGTAAGAGTGAATTATAAAATGCATAGAGCGAAAATGAGAAAATTAAATAAAATTCACAAGATTTGAATAATAAAATAGCCTATTTAGAACAATCTAATCATGATTTAAATACTTAATTAGAGCAAATTTCGCAGTAACTAAAACAAAAGGAATAAATTATTAATTAGTTCGATAAAGATCGTCTCGATTAAACCACTTTACTTTAGAAACTTCAAGAGGAATTAGCTATGAAAAATGATACTTTAGAAAGATTTAAAAGTACTTACTAACTTAAAACAGAGGATTTAAATTAGAACAATAAATTTAATTCTTAAGTATTAAGTGGAGAGTAATAATTGAAGACAGAGATAAATGGCTAAGATGAGGAGATCAGTAAATTAAAGTAAGAAATGGAGCTAAAGGATTAGATGATTAGAAAATTAAGAATTAGAATAAAAACTGAGAGGTTGCAGAAATCAACAATGAGTGGGACTGCAACTAGTCAGGTAATAAAAAGATCATAAACTCCTAATTCTTTAAATCACTAATCTTCTATCAATGATTAGAGTTTGTTGTCATCTATGAATGGACATAATTAATCATTAATGCACCACGATATTTCTAAAATAGATCCATCTAATAAAGATTTATCAGAAACAACCCATAACAATTCCATGATCGTTACAAAGAATTCAGAAAAAGAATAAGAGGATTAATAAAAAAGGAAATAATTAAAGAAAATCCTTGGGGATGATAGCACTCAGGATCATAGTAAGCAACATTATTTCATTCAAGAATAAAATGGGAGCACTAATGAAATTTCTAATGGCTAAAGAATTAACAGTAGCGAAAACAATCTAAATACTAATACATATAGTAGTATTTAGAATATTGATGGTGAAGATATTTAGGAGATGTCTATGTGCAATACTTATCACTAGAAGTTCCAAAAGAGAAAGCACAAAAGTATAGATATCTCTTAAAAGGGAGTAAACAAAAAATTCATAAATGAATAATTAAAGAGTGGTTACTTAATCAAGTCAAGTGTTGCTAATGAGAGTATCTGCAATTAGAGTATGAATATTAATGATTCAACAGTCAATAATGGAACTTTAATGCAATCAATCCAATAACCTACAGGAAATAACCAAGATGATTAATCTCAACAATCAACTCTTTAATAATCAAAATAAACTATTACTAAAACAAGAAGGAGTTAAAGTATGAATACCAATTCATTCAATCAATATATTCTCAACACTTCTGAAGATATTAACTTGAAAGAATTAAAAGAAGCATGGGTCACTAAAAAAGAAGGACTCAAAAAGGAATTGAAATTATTTTAGAATGAATTCGAAAAGGAAAATCAGAGAAAACCAAGTAATAAAAGTGAATGGAAACCTATTCAAGAGAAACTTGATTAGTATTTAGAATTAAATAAATAATTAAAGGAATTGGATTAGAAACTTGAAGAAGCTAAATAAAAGAAAGAATAGAACAATATGAGTGGTATTACCAACATGAGTACTGTCAATTTAGTTGATGATACAATGATCAGAAAGATAAATGATTCTATTAATAGAAATATAGATAACTCTATTAGTCACATCGATTCTTCTAATATTTCTATCAATAATAATATTACCCAAACCAAGATTCCTATTATTAAACCCTCAACTGGCCAATACAGTAAAAATTAAATCCTCAATTAGAGCAACATTCACAGCTCCTTCTATACTGATCAAAACTAGAGCTCGATGAATAGCATTACAGTGAATATGGGTGAGTATAATCTTGTTTCTACCGCTGCTTCTCAAATATCTAAGCAAGCTGATGACACAATCAGAGGATTACGTAATTCAATAAGTAATCTAGAAAATGTGAATAAAACATTATAGAAATAGATTCTCAATCATTAAAAGGTAAATTAAATATTTTATAACTCAAATTAATATAACTTTAACAAAAATCTATATACTTGTAGGAAATCAATAGTAGAGAAGAGAGAATCGAACAACTGTAAAATGAATTTAAAGAATTAAGTAGGAAGAAAGAAGATGAAACAAATGAGTTTAAAGAAACTATTTAAATTTTGACAATTAAATTGGAAGAAGAAACCAAGGAAAGAAAGGTTTTACACAATATCGTAGAAGATATGAAAGGTAAAATCAGAGTTTTCTGCAGAGTAAGACCTCCCAGTGAATATGAAGTGTAAATGAATTTACCTAATGCCGTTGAAGTTTTAGATACTATGAACTGCTAGCTCTAAACTCGAAATGGGCCTAAGAAATTTGCCTTCGATTCCTGCTTTGGTTTTGGTAATTAAATTCTAATTATTTAAATTAAAATAGTAAAGTAAACATAATATTTAAACTTAAAAAGCCTCTCGTTAAGAAGATATCTATAATGATGCAAAGAAGTTAATACAAAGTGCAGTAGATGGATATAATGTATGCATTTTTGCTTATGGGTAAACTGGTTCTGGTAAATCATTTACTATGTAGGGAACATAAGAAGCACCTGGTATTACACCAAGGGCTGTTAATGAGCTATTCAGTTTACTGAAACCTATTTAGAAAACGTGTAAAGTTTCAATATCTGCCTATTTAGTAGAGCTTTATATGGATAATTTAATCGATTTACTTGCATCACCTAATTCCATGCTTTAAAAGAAACTTGAAATCAAAGAAGATTACGTGACTAATACTACTTATATTTAAAATGCAACAGTATATTTTTAGTTTTTTCGAATTTAGTCATTTTCTTATCTTTTATTTTTCTAAACAAATTTAATCAGATTGCAGAAGTAAATAAGAAAGAAGACCTACTATAAATAATAGAAAAGGGTATTCTAAATAGAAAAGTAAGTAGGACTGATATGAATGTTGAATCATCTAGATCACATTTGATCATTACTATTCTCTTGAGTATTTTCAATCCTTCAACTGAAACAGTAAAAATACCTTTATTTATTTATTTCATAAAATACAAACTAATTATTATATTAAAACTATATAGACAACCCATGGAAAGATTAGCTTGATTGATTTGGCTGGAAGTGAAAGAATTCTAAAATCTGGGGCTAATCCTCTTTAAGTAAAAGAAGCTAACTCTATAAATAAGAGTTTAACTTCTTTAGGAGATGTAATATCTGCTCTCACAACTTAATCTACAAATGGTGAGAAGCACATTCCTTATAGAAATAATAAACTCACTTATTTAATGAAAGATTCACTAGGTGGAAATGTAATTTAAATTTTCTAATTGATTTAAAAAATAAGTAATAATGAATGAAATATTATTTAAAATAAATAGGCAAAGACATTGATGATTGTAAATGTAAGTCCAAGCGAATATAATTAAGAAGAAACACAAAGTAGCTTAAACTATGCTACTAGAGTAAAGACAATAGTAAATGAAACAAGTAAGAATATAGAAACCAAGGAATATACCAGACTTAAAGATAAATTATAACAAACTGTCTTAGAGAATGAAAGGTTGTAGTAATAATTATCAGATTAAAATAGACCACCAAATCAACAACAACAATAATAATAACAACTGCAACAATAATCATAACAATAAAGTAACTAACCAATAGCTTTGAATGGATAATAGCAAATTTCTTAAAATAAATAAACTCCTAGTTATACATTTGGATAACAAAAATAGTATCCAGATGATTAAATATAATAGTCATAATAATAATAATAATAATAATCTGTATAATAAAAACAATAAAAGATTATAGTTGGATAGTAATATTAATAATAATAACCTTTAAAACCTAGCTTAATTGCTAATAGCAGTGGAAGAAACTCAAATAACTCCTCATTTAATCAATAATAAATAAACTAAATAATCTATAATTAATAACAACATCAAAGAAGTAACTCACCTCTTGTGATGAACTAACAATAGTAATAATAATAGTAATAATAATAGTAATAATAATAGTAATAATAGTAATAATAGTAATAAAGCAATTAATTTAATAGCCATATCTAACTAACTTCCTAGTAGTTATATGGTAATCAAAAGAGCTCTTCTATTGCTCCTCTTAGTAATAACATAAATATTTCTAACATTTAGAGAACTAACTAATAATAAAACTCTTTGAATAAAATTAATTGATCTTATTAAATAATGTAAACATGTAAATTTTGTCTCCTCATTTTTCTTCTAAATCTTAAATATAATGAAAACAAGAATGTTTTGTATAAATAAATAAGCATAATTAAGTGAAAATTCTATCTATTTTGATAATAAAAAGTATAAAAATATCACTATATGAAGTATTTTAGAATATAATAAATTATATCTAACTAAGTAAACAAACAAACAAAGAAACAAATAAATAAATAAATATAGAAATAAACACTTATTTATTATTCCTTAATCTGTATCCTGTATATAATAATCATATTCATAAGTGTTCAAAATATAAATCTTATCTATCGTATTAAATACTTCTTCATCCCTTTCAAATCTTATCTTTTTTCAATATATTTTCATTTTTTTGAAATTGAAAATATCATATTCTATCTTGAAGATAATATATATAATTTCAACGGTTGTAAGCTATATATTTAATTAATCTCTAACATTTTAACATTTATATCTTGAAAATTTGAAATTCTTTATAGCTAATTTTTATAAAATAATAAAATAAACTATTTTAGAATTCTCATTAAATTTACCTGAATGAGTTTTCTTTAAATTATATGTGAAAGATATTTAAATTCTTACACTTTCTAATTTTTTTGAGAAAAATAGAAATTTAATCTTATTCTTTATTGCTAGTTTTAAATATAATTTTATATTAAATAATGCTATTATTCTTCTACTAATTAACTTAAAAGGGAAATTTATTTAACTTAGTAAATCAATACTTTTCCTTTAAGTTTAAAAACAGAGGCGAATTATAGTATCTTATTTACCTAGTTTTTATTAACAAATACTTTAGATTCTAACATTTCTAAATCTCATTTCCTAAATCTTCAAAAGTTTTTTCATTCATATTTATAAAACTTTTTTGATAATAATTAATAATTTGAATTAGAAAATAAATTAATAAAAAGGATAATAGATAGATATTACTAAAAATTCAAATTAAAGTGCTCAATTCTTGTGAGGTGGCCAAATCCAAAATTAAATTCAGGTTCATATAATACTATTCCTTGAAAGAATTAGTTTTATAAGCTGATGATATTAGATTTAATAATTAATGGAATGATTAAAAAAACAAATAAATAGAATTACTTTAAATCTAATTTTAATTTTTTAAGTTAAGTACATTTAGAAATTCCAATAAATATATCCTACATTTCCTACTTATCAATTAGCAATTCACTATTTAATACAATCATTATAGATGAGTATATTTAACTTATAAAATTCTTACCTTAATTCGATTGACAATTTCTTTAGATTTTTACAAAATCCAATTTTATTTCCAAAATCTGTCAATTTATTATTTAATTTATCAGCAAATCTTTTTTACAATGGTTTTAAAATATTAATTTCAATTAATAAAATTTGTTACATATTATTCATCTATGCAGAGAAATTGATAGATAAAGAAGATAATTTCTTACACTGTTTGATTCCATCCATAATGTATTGATAGCCATATGGATTAAATTAATTTTACCTGTATTTAGTTAATTTAATAAATGAAAAAGCTAGCATTTTTAACAAATTACTCTGTATTAATCTATAATTCATTTAGGTTTTTCAATTTCTCTAATGTTTGTCCTAATTTCTCAGCACCCTTAATTTTTATTTGATTCCATCTATTATTATTAATAAGAATTTTAATTTTTTAACTTGAACTAAGTTTAATAAAATTTACCTTAAATTTAAATTTAATGAAGTTAGATTTATACATTATGAAATTCCATTTAATAAAGATATAGCTCCTTCATCTTAGATAGAATTATTTCTTTTATTAAAAATTGTAGAAATATATGGATGAATTCTTTTAATTACCTTATGTTTAAATTTAGGTTAGTTAGTTCTTAGAATTAGCTTATCGCTATTCCCAATTTAGAAGCACCCTATAAACCAATCATAGATGATCTTAACAATAAATGATAGATAAATAAATGTAGATGATAATTAAATTATTAATTACTCTAGATTAAAATTTAAATGAGTAAGGTAAGTATTTTTGATAATATTATTAAGCTCATTTTCTAAAATTTAGTCATTTAATTTCTTATTTCTGGTATATTAATAATAATAATTTATTAGCCTTCAATCATTTTATTTAGTTTTTATAATTTATACTTGAAATTTAAGTCTACCATTTCTATCCTTTCATCAATACTTGACTCAAATTTTTTTTAAAATAAATATATTTTAAGTTCTATTCTTTTAATTTCAATAAAATTACTTCTTCTAAATTGCTAAAGCTCTCTTGTAGATCACTCATTTTTATTCACTTAATTTTTTATATTATCAATCACCTTTTTAAAATAATATAGAAATCTAAAATTAGAATATTTTATACAATTTTAACTATCAAGTGAATCATAACATTTATGTTTTTTGATTATAAACTGTAAAGTATCTTAAAGATAAAAATAAAATTAATTATTATTCTTAAAATTAAATATTTTTATTTAAAGAAACATTAAAAAATAAAGTTAATTTTTTAGATGCTAATTAATGAAGTTCTCTCATATATAAGGTTTATTCTACTAACTAATTAAAAAGTATCTAGGTAACTTTAATAAATTAATAATAATAATAAGAATAATTAAAAATAATCACTAAAGAATTGGTATAATTTTATCTATTTTCAAGTATTATTTTAAAATATCATTAAATTTATTCTAATAAATAATTTAGTTAAATTTTAAATAGTCGAATTTATAAGATTTTAAAGTTTTTATTAAGTAAGAATATTTACTCTTTTTTGGAATAAAGATTAGATTTATTGAATTTATTTTTATTCACAATTATTAGATCTCTTTGTCAATATTTATGATCTTGTATTATTTTATGCATGTTATTAGTTAGACAGTCCTGGTTTAATTATTGTTATAGTTAATAATAACAAGATATCTTTCACACTAAAGACAGTGTAAAGTTTTCTTCTTATAAAGCTGAATAAAAAATAAATAATTTATTACTTTAAAGTAGTATCAAATTCAAAAGAAAAGACTTGACTAATTGGTAAAAAACCGAAAATTACTCAAGATCCAGAATTTAGGCGTATTAGAGATAAAGGAAATAGCAAGCAATATCTAAGGGCAAAATAGAATTATATATTGAAAGTAGACATTAAAAATAATTACTGAAAGAGGAATGGATCAAAAGAAGAAGTAATTCTTTCATTTGCAAATAGAAGATATCATTAATCCAAATCAACAATTAATATGAAAACAATTTGAAATTTCATAAAATGTTGAAATCAAAGAAAAATTTTTACTAAAATCATATTCATCTAATATGGAACATTCAAAATAGATCTTTTAATTTTATTAAATAACTAGGAAAATACTAAATATCCCCGAAAATAAGGGTTTACTTCATAATTTTAAGTTTGACATAGAAATACCATTTGCACCAATAGCTTATCCAAAGACTTTGTATTACCAATTGGATTAAGAAAGACATACTCGCCCTAAAGTATTGAATGCAGATATTAAGTAAATGTGCAATCTCTTTGTCACTTGTGATTTGGGTCTTCCAATTGATGATTTGAATATGAAACCTCACATATATAATTTGTATGATGCAAGTGATAATCACCAACATCATGTAGGAGATAATGGTTCTAACATTAATAAAGATTAATTACATCCTGATGATTTAGCTTTAATCAATGAAGACATCGTAGTTAGTGATACAGAAGAGGATGAAGAAACTCTTAAAATGTAAAAGGAACAAAAACTACTTGAGTAGAAAGTTAAAGAAGAATAACAAAAGCTCCTTCTTATTCAATAATAACAGCAAAAGGAATCAGAAATAGCTAAAGATAGAGATATTGATTTCACATAGAATTTTGAATAAGTTAAACTTGCTATTGAGCATACTTTCATCGCCTCTAACAATATGAGATTAGAAGATATCAAGCATCCAACTGATCCTAATAGAAAAGTCAAAAGAGTTTATAATATCTTACCCAATCTTTCTAATGAATCATTAAAGTAAAATGATTAAAATTTAAATTAACAGATTTAACCTACTCTAAAATTAAAACTAATTGTTATTATCCTAAAGATATTATGATTTAAAAGCAACAATTACTCATCAAATTCTTTTAAGAATTGTATTTAAATAGAAATGAAGCAAATATAATAATTACTTATTTCATCCAATTGAAATGAGAAAAAATAAGCAAGCATATTTTGTTAAGAAAATTATCAATAAAGAGTGGATAGATACTATTACTTTTTTATTTCAATACTTTTTCAATTTTGAAATTAACGAGCAAAAAAAGGATAAATAGAATTAAAATTAGTTTAGATTATTAAATCATTTAGAATAATATTAAAATGTTTATTCAAATATTAATTAGGATGGGTATAATTTCTCATAAATAAAAGTATGAATCTTTGACTAATCCATTGGAAAAAGGAAGATTCTGCACTTTATTTAAGGATATCTCTTTCTAAGATAAGAATTAAAAGGTACTCAGATTATTCTCTTAGAAAGTAAAGGATGAGGAACCTTATAAACCAAAGACATTATTTGAAGAAGATATGATTGATGTAGAATCAGAATACAATAGTCTCTTTGAAGAAGATCCAGAAGTTATAATTGTAAGATATTCATAAATAGCATTTTAAGGTTCTTAAAAGAAATTTTATAATTAATAATAGGAGGATTAGGATGATGAATAACTTAACCACAATTAGATTAAATTAAAGAATAAGTCTGTTTTCAATTATTCAGATCACTCCACTAAGTTATAAGCAAATGATACTCTTTTATTGTTCCAAAAATAAACTTAGAATGAATAAATTCAAAATGTGTACTTCTAAAAGGTTGATTTTTAAATCTCCTTGGATTAAGAAAAAAAAGAATTAGCAATCGGTGGAAATCTTAATCAAGAACTTGGTCGTTATGTCAAGATGGACATTATCGATGAAGAATAGGTAAATTTATTTAAATATTAGAAAATAGTATTGAAAATTTATAATTTTGGATTTATAGATTAAATTAATGAAATAAATTGATGAAGAGTTGGTCGATGAAGAATTTGGTAACCAGTAAGAGACTAAAAAGAAATCAATCAAGTAGAAACCTCGCAGTAGAGAAGATGAAGAGGATGAAGAAGATGAAGATTTTATGGAAGAAGAGATTTAAGATGAAGAATAATTATAAGATGAAGAGGATGAAGATGGTAATAGATTTAAATCAGCTTAAAAAAACAATAATTCCGAGGCTCCTATTAAAAGTTATAACTTACGTGAAAGTCGCAAATCAAATACATTCCCCTAGCTTTCTGCTGAGAAAAAATCTTCTCAAGTAGCTGCAGCTGCTCCTGAAGAAGAAGTTGATGCTGAAGAACATCTCGATGATATCTTCAGTGATGGAGAAAAGGATAATAATTAAAATACTTAATGTAAATTCATTTACAAATATCATTTATTTAGATTAATAATTTTTTTTAGAAAATCAAAATAATTAGGTTATAGAAGAAGAAGACGATGATGAATTCTAATTCGGTGCTAATAGAGGTAAAACAGACTCTGAAGATAAAGATAATTAATGGGCAAATGGATCTAAATATAAAAAATCTAAGGGACGCGAAGAAGATGACTTCATCAATGATGATGAAGAAGAGGAAGAGGAAGAAGAAGAAGATGTTAGCTCTGGCTCAGATAAAAAAGATTAAGGAAATAGAGATTTAGAATTATAAGCTTATTTCTAAAGCCAATAATAGTAGTAAAATACATAATAAAATAATGGGTAAGTTGAAGAAATGTCTGATGATGATGACGAATTCCCTCTTTGAGCTTTTTAACATTTATTTTAATTTAAATGAGTAAATTAACTAATTTTAATTTAAATATTTGTATAAACATCCATATAATTTATTTGTTTATATAATTTTCTTGAAATATTCTTCAATTTAATCCTAAACTAATTTACTCCAAATTATCATTGTTCAATTTTGTTTAGTATAATATTAAATTAAATTTAAATTAATGCGAGAGGTAACATTAAAAACATAATAAAAATAATAATAATAATAAATTACGACTTATAATATACTAAATTGAATTCTGAATTATATTATTATTTCAAATGAAGAACGATTGATCAGTAGAGAATAAATATTTAATAAATTAATAGATGAAAGGACTAGATACAATATTAATAAATAGGGTTTTTTCACTTTTTGATTTTATTAATCATATAACTATTTTTAAACAAGCGATTAATATTTTTAGCAGGGTTTATTTGGTTTAGGTATCTGATTGAACTTAAGTATTAGATAAGACCTAAGATCTGTTACAAAATAAGGAAATCTATAGCAAAAGTAATTAAATAGAGTATGCTCCAATTCAAATCCTTACTGTAGTTTAGTGATTATATTTTAGGAATAAACCAAACTGCAAGTTCTGTACCAATAGTGCCTAAAAATAAGACCATAGATAACCCATTGCCATGTCTAGAGTGCCTAGCAGCAAGGTTTAAGAAATTCCCAAGAACAAATTTCATAGCCAAGCCAGTTACTAAGCAAATGATAACATAATATAAAGGAGACTAATATGATAATAAAATGAATTAGATAGTCTAGATAAAATATTTTTTTAGGGAATATTTGGTTTATTAAAATAATAATTAAAATATTATTACAAATGAGAAATGCTCGCAAATCAGGAAAAACATTTAATATTTCATGTAGATGAGCGTAGATCTGCATACTCTGGTGATAGAAGAATCATAGAAAGAGAATAGTGATAGCCATTCATTACCAAACTATTTATTATTAAATAAATTTTAAAATAAATAATATAATAATTATTTCAAAGCTTACGAAAGAAAATTTGAGCTTTTAATCTGCTTTAAATTCACTTGCATCGGAAAGACTACCTTTGTTCTTAGCTTCATTTTAAAATAATGAACTCATAGCAATTGTAGAAGAAATAGTAGGACCTGATGGTGCTAATTTATCAAACACTTGTGAGGTAGATCCTACTGCAGTTCTATTTGTATGTAAAATGGATTAACTAGGAGAATCTTAAGAACTTCTTAAATTTGATAATATCATAGTGTTTGATCCTTTTGGTCTCATAATGAATTCTGTTCTTCGACTTCTTCTATTTCTACGAGGAGATAAATCAGGGCTAACATTTCCTTCATTTTAGAAGGTCATTATAGGTTGATCTTATTAGTCTATTTATTAAGGGAAGAATGAAGAAGAAATAGGAACAGGTGAAGAGTCCTGAGAAGGATTTCCTTTTTTCAATGGAGAATCTAAAATAGGAGATACATTTAGTGTTGTATTTCCCAACATTCTATTATCTGGAGAGTCTGCTCTCTTTTTATTCATTGGAGAATCACCTTCTATATCTTCTAAATCTAATTTAGTTAAAGTAGAAGGCATAATTTTTGCCTTTGAAGAGTCTTTATTCTTTTGATCTTTCAAAAGACCAATAATCACTGATAATAACCAAGTAAGAGTCTTGAAAGTAAGGATGTAAACTATTAATTAATTTTATGCCTTTATAGTTACACAGTCTTATTTTGCTGGGCCAGTACATTCAGAAACGCAAGTTTCATCACAGCTAAAGCATTGCTTAATTGGAGTTTCAAGTAAATAAGTAAAATGAGGGCAATCTGTTATACATTTAGATTCATACTTTAAAAGTAGAGTAGGGCAAGTTTCACACTAATTATTTTTAAATAGAATTAGATTTTAATTAAATTATTATTTAATTTATGTACTTAATCTAAATTAGGCCCACTACAAGTGAGGCAAGAATCATGGCATTTAGAACATTAGGTCTTTTCATTATTTTCGTAGTATCCTTCTGTACATTATTGCAGACATTATTTTTCTTACAGAATAGTACCTATTGTATTTATTATGAAAAAGTTAGATTATTATTATTACAAATTTATTTATATTTTATTCTTACCTTTATTGCATGACAAGCATTCTTTTTCTGAAGGGCCACTACAGTCTTTGCATTTTTTATGACAGACTTCGCAGGAGTTAGTTATAGATGATTTGTATAAGCCTGATGGACATTAAGATAGGCATTAGCCATTAAAAAGTACTAAATTAGAACTACATGTTAAACATTAAGTATTTTAATCACCCATGCATGTAGAACAAGAAGAATGACATTAAGTGCATATATTACTTGTAAGATTCTTGAAGAAACCGTCAGGGCATGTATCAATGCATTAGTTTTGATAATAAAATCTATTATAATTTTTATAAATATTTTACTATGAAATTAAATTTAATTACTTTGTTCCTAAACACGATTAACATTCAGAAATTGAAGGGCCAGAACATGTATCGCAAGATGGATCACATAATTAACACATATTAGTAATTAAGTCTCCATAAGTACCATTATTGCAAGAACTTACACAAGTATTTTATTAAAGGAATGAGCCTATTAATTTGAAATTAAATTATAAAAATCTCTCCAAATTTATGAATAGAAAAGAATTGTTACCACTATTGCATGAGAGACAGGAATTATCTGTAAAACTTGTACATGTACTGCAAGTAGAGTGACATTAAGTGCATTTGTTGTTTGATTTATCTTTAAAAAAACCATTCAGACAAGAAGAATTACATTTATTCTCATATAAGAATAAGGCTCCAGAGCATGTAAGGCAGGAGGAACTGCTTGCTCCATTGCAGGTAGTACAATTAGAATCACATAGAGAGCATAATTAACTGCTTGTATCATTATAATAACCATCAGGACATTAAGTCATACAAATATTATTATATAAAAATCTATTTGTACCACATTAAGTACATTAAGAGGATAAACCCCCAGAACAAGTTTTACAAGTTGATTAACATTATTTACAAGTATTATCAGTATTGTCTGCATAATAGCCCCCTGGGCATGTTCCAATACATTCTCCAAAAAGTAAATATCTAAGAATAGTAATTATATTTAATTTTTAATAGATTTAATTATTTATTTTACGTTGGATTAGAGCAGCTAGTGCAAGATTTATTTGTAGAATTTGAGCAAGTCTAACAAGAGGAGTCACATTTAAGGCAATTCAGATTATTAGAATCTTAAAAGTATTAAGAACTGCAATTTACTACACAAGTTGTTTCTTAAAGTAGATAACCTAGAATTATTAAAAATCAATTATTTAAATTTAAAGTTTATTTAATTCAAAAATACCTGGAGGGCATGATAAACAAGATGTAGAGTTTGAGTCAGTGCAATTACCACACATATTACTGCAAGGAGAACATTATTGGGATGAAGAATTTTAGAAGAATTTATCAGGGCAAACTGTTAAGCATTATCCTGAGTATAAGTAAGTAGCTGTATTACAAGATAAACAATTACTTGATGATCCACCGTCACAAGTTTTACATGCTGTATTACATTATTTACAAATGTGATCTGCACTATCTGCATACATTCCATTAGGGCATGTGTCAATACATTCATTATTATAAAGAAATCTAAATTTTATATATTAAAAATATTATTAGTTTTTATGAATGAGAAATGTATTAAAGTTTTACTTTGTTCCTGAGCAACTAAGGCATTCTGTATTTGATGGGCCAGAGCAAGTAGTGCAAGTAGCTTGACAGGATTTACACTCTGCATCTGAACTATCTGCATATTAATTTGAATTACAGGTTAAATCGCAAGAGCTAGCAGATTATTAAAAGTACCTAGGAAGGGCACATGTTAAACAATCTGTACTTGATCCTCCTGAGCATGTTAAGCAGTTAGTATGGCAATTTGTACATTAGTTATTTGTATCATTTTCATATTAACCATCAGGACAATTATTTTAACAATTATGTTACTGTAGATTCAAGTATGTAGTTGCAGGACATGAAAGGCATTCTGTTTCTGTTGGACCTGAACATGTTTTGCAAGAAGCATGGCAATCTACACATTTTGCTGTAGAATCTTCTTTAAATTAATTTGAATCACAATTAGAAACACACTATGAAGATGTTTAATGATAATATAAAGGCAATTCACAAGTTAAGCAGCTAGTATCAAATTTATTATTGCAAGTCTTACAACTAGTATCACATTTTTAGCAAGTATTATCACTTGCATTTTAATAATATGAATCTGGACAAGTTGAAACACATTCATTTGTAGTAGAATCTAAGAAAAGCGAACCACTACAGCTTAAGCACTAATTATTATTAGGACCAGAGCAAGATGCACAGCTACTCTCACATAAAATACAGGTTGCTGTAGCATTGTCCTTAAATTAGTTAGTTTAGCAATTTAGGTCACAAGTAGTTGTTGATGTTTAATAGTATCTTGGTAAAGAGCAAGTTATGCATTCATTATTTGCTCCTCCAGTACAAGTTGTACAAGTATTTTCACAACTTGTGCAAATATTATTAGTGGTATTCTTATACTAACCATCAGGACAAGTTGAAACACATTAATTTGTTGAGATATTTAAGTAAGTACTTCCAGTACATGATGTGCACTAATTATTAGATGGGCCTGAACAGGTAGCGCATTAACTACTACATTACTAGCACTATACAGCAACATCATCTTTGTATTAGTTAGGGTTACAATTAGTAACACAAGATTTAGTAGAAGATTGATAATATCTAGGTAGAGTACAGTCTAAACAATCAGTGGAATTAGGGCCATCACAATTATTACATGTGCTATTACATATACTACATTAATTATTTGTGATATTCTTAAAGTAGCCGCTTGGACATGTAGAAACACATTCATTTGTTAATGGGTTTAAAAATAAAATTCCACTGCATTTAGTACACTAATTAGATGCAGGTCCATTGCATTCAGTACAACTTGAATGGCAATCCATACATTAAGGTATAGAATTATCTGCATACTAGTTACTATAGCAAGTAGTTACACATTCATGAGAAGTAGATTGATATAGACGAGGAAGAGTGCAACTTAAGCAAGATGTATTTTAATTTCCATTACATGTTGTACATGTAGTATCACAAGGAGAGCAAGTATGAGTAGAGAGATTGGGATATGTTCCATTTGGGCAGATAGATACACAAGTACTTATACTTGTGTTCAAATATGTAGATCCAGAACACGAAAGACAATTATTAGCATATTAACCTGAACAAGTAGTGCAAGAAGTATCGCAAGGCATGCATTGAACTAAAGTAGTATCTTTATATTAATTACTATTGCAAGTTGAAACGCATTGCTTAGCAGATTATTAGAAATACAAAGGGAGTTAGCAAGATGTACAATCATTTGCACTTCCACCATCACACAAATAGCAAGAAGAATTACATTATGTACAAGTATTATTTGTTGTGTTTTTATAATAGGTATCAGGACAAGATGAAACACATTATCTAGTATTTGCATTAAAAAATAAAGAACCTGAGCAAGAAAGACATTTAGTATTAGCACTGCTTTCACTGCAAGTAGCACAAGAACTATCACAATCTCTACATGTTGCAGTTGAGTTATCAGAATATTAATTTGAATTACATACTAATACGCATGAATTAGTACTTGGCTAAAAGTAGCGAGGTAGAGTACAGCTCAAGCAATTATTACTGGCAGAGTTATTACAAGTTTTGCAAGTTGTATCACATTTTGAACATTATTAATTAGAAGTATTCTAATATGTTCCATCAGGGCATAAAGATAAACAAGAAGAAGAACTCTAAGTTGGATCTTGTAAGTAATCAGGACTTGAACAAGAGAGGCATTCATTTGTAGAAGGACCTAAGCAAGTAGCACATGAGCTATTACATGGCTAACAAGTTGGGGTTGGAGATGGGCTTTTGAATTAGTTGAGATAACAGTTACTATCGCAAGAAGAGGTTGTGGATTAGAAATAGAGAGGTAGAGTGCAGCTTAAGCAATTATTACTAGTTCCTCCATTGCAAGTAGCACAAGAAGTATGACATAATGTGCACTCATTGTTTGTTCCATTTTTGTAATAAGATGAAGGACAAGTGGATACACAAGTATTAGTATTTCTATCCAAAAATAGAGAGCCACTACAACTTAAACAATTATTATTAGCACCTCCTGAACATGTTGTACAAGTTGAATAGCAACTCTTGCAAGTTACAGAAGGATTATCTTAATACTAATTAGAATTACAGCTAGTTACACATTAACTGCTACTTGCTTAGAAGTATTTTGGAATAGTACAAGTCAAACAATTATTGCTATTTGGTCCATTGCATGTAGTACAATCTGTATTGCAAGGAGAGCATTAATGATTAGTAGTGTTACTATAAGTACCATTTGGACATGTAGACACACAAGTATTTGTTGATGTATCAAGATAAGTAGATCCACTACAAGATAAACAATTATTGCTATTAGGTCCAGAACAAGTTGCACAACTAGCATTACAATTATTACAAGCTCTAGTTGGAGTAGTGGAGCTATATTGATTTGAATTGCAAGTGGCAACACACGTATTTGAAGAGGATTAGTAAAAGTTAGGACTAGAGCAAGATAAGCAATTAGTAGCAAGATTTCCACTACATGTGTAGCAATTTGAATTACAAGGAGCGCATTAATTATTAGAAGTATTCTTATACTCAGTATTTAGGCATGTAGTTCCACATGTATTTCCTGAGGTAGCTAAATATAGAGAGCCAGAACAAGATAAGCAATTATTGGAAGCAGTACCTGAGCAAGTAGTGCATGAAGATTCGCAATTTTAGCAAGTAGGAGGAGAGGTACTGTTTGCATATTAGTTGGAATTGCAAGAAGTGGTACAAGTTTTAGTAGTCGCTTAATAATATCTTGGTAAAGTGCAAGAAAGACAATCAGTTGAATTTGGTCCACTGCAAGTAGTACAAGTTGAATCACAATTTGAGCATACATGAGTAGTTGTATTTGCGTATGTTCCATTAGGGCAAGTAGCAACACATGTTTTAGCTACAGAATCAAAGTACAAACTACCTGAGCAAGATAAACAATTATTACTATTAGCACCTGAGCATGTAGTACAAGATGAGTGGCAACTAATACATTAGACTAAAGTAGTATCACCATATTAATTAGAGTTACAACTACTTACACATGTTTTTGTAGATGATTGCCAATAATTTGGTAAATCGCATGATAAACAGCTATTTATGTTAGGTCCATCACAGGTTTTACAGGATGAATTGCATGCAGAACACAAATTATTATTTGTTGCTATTTTTTAAATTTAGGATCCTCAAAATGTTATTATTTGAATAAAATAATTTACCTGGATTGGGATAATATCTAATGGGACAAGTTGAGATACATTAATTATTATACAAATAAAGAGATCCAGAACAACTCAAACAAGAATTATTATCACCTAATTATTAAAAATATAATTTAACTAAACAATGACTACTATTTTTAGTGTTTACCTGGAGATTAGCAAGTATAACAATTCGAAGTAGAACTGCAGGTTTAGCATGTTCTGTCAGAAGACCTTGCCCAATAAGTAGCAGGACAAGTTGTCTTACAAGTATTGTCTGGATTCAAATAGTTAGAAGTGTAACAGCTTGTACAATTATTTGCTTTTTTCAAAAAAAAGTAAATTAGTTTCATGATTTATTAAGAAAGGATTTATTTTTTTAATTATATTACCTGCAGCGGCACTACAAGTTTAGCAAGTTGGATTACAATCAGCACATGTCGTTGAGGTATTCTAATAACTTCCAATAGGACATGGTGAGTAACATTTTTTATAATACATAAGATAAGATGCCTAACAAGTAATACATCCTGAAGCATTACAAGAGGTACAATTAGGAGTGCACTAGTTATTTTAATAATATTATTTAATTAAGTAAAATTATACTAAATTATTTCTATATTCAATATTAAAATTGATGAAGAAAGTTAAAATTCTTACAAAATCAACAAGAATATATAGTTCTCTAATACCATATGATTCATTAATAAAATCTTCATTTAAAGTAGTCGATAAATCAAAAGATAATGATGAAGAAGTATGGGTAGCATTGTAAACGTAAGGTACAGCCAACTCATTCCATGAATTTCCACAAATGTTAGATGATCCATCAGGATAGTTTTAAGTCCAAGTTTTTACTGCAACAGAATCAACTTTAAGAATAACTGATTCACTATCCCATGAATCAAGTTTCCAAAGAGTTATTCCAATTCTTATTGACCAATGTGGTGCCCTTTAAAAAGATATGTACATTGGTATTTAAATAATATAAAATTAATTATTTACAATCCTGTTTGTGATCTAGAAATAGTAGATCCCATTCCTGATAACATAAAACCTCCTAAAAGATGATTTGAGCCACAGTTAGTAACAGAAGCAGTACTAACACCTTAACTCGTTTTTTCTCCTTTAAAACCTCCAAGGACTAATCCCATACCCTTAATTTCACTATCACCAAATTAATCACTATCAAGTCCACTAATAAGATATTTACCATCTTTTATTTTAAAATTATTTTAAAAAATTAAAAATAATAAGTAATAATGCTAGTTTTTTAATACTTATTAAAGTGGAGTCAAAATCTACACAAGTAGTTCCAGAAAGAGTAGAAGTAAAAGGACAAGAGGTTACACAATATCCTTTGTAAACATAATAACCTGAATTACAGGTATTGCAAACTTAATTAGTAGTATTACAAGAAGAGCAATTCAAACAGTAATCAGAAATACAAACATTGCTGTTATTTTCTTTTTTGAATCCTGCAGGACATGTTGTAACACAAGAATATTAATGAGAAAGATATCCTGAATTACAAGCACACGTACTTCCTGTTTTAGTAGCATTTGCAGGACAAGTCACGCACTAATTCTATATTGTTATTTGTGAATTGAAAGTTTAAGATACGTTTTATAATTTCTATTATAGAAGGAATAAGTAGATAAATTTTAAAGGTGTAAGCAAACAATTTTTCATTTAAATTTTGAATGTAATTTGTTTGCTTCCCTTCGCTTTCATAGTACTATTATTAATAATATTATTATTCTTCTTTTTATCCTTACTATACTATTTAAGTGAGGAGATTTTTAAAAGTAATAGATTTGTGGTCGGAAGGTGGGTGGGTGGGCAGGTTTAATAAAAATTTATATTAATTAGATTTATCTTGTTTATTTTAATAAATTCAATAGGAATAGAAGTAATAAATAAAATTTGGATTATTAATTTCTTCTTTTACCCTATTTAGAAATTATCCACAATCTCATTACATTAATTTTTATCTTAATTTGTTAGTTTATATTTTTAAAAATTAGGAGGAATAGCCAAAAAAGTTAAATTAATAAAAAAGTACAGAAGTAGGTCCACTGCAAGAGAGGCAAGAATAATCACAAGTATCTATGTAAAGGAAAAAGTTTCTAAATCCATATCCTTCATTAGTTGGTCCTTCATCAGTATGTGAATTAATATTAATTTATACACTACTAGCAGTGTGGGTAACATTCTTGTGGTATAAAATAATTTCATCATTAAAACTAGACTCGACATAGCAAAAATCTGTACCATCTCCAGAACTTTTATAATATTTATTTTATGAGATATTATCTATTAATATTTCTACATAATCACTTGGATCCAGAGAAGAAACTAAAAGGAGATCAAATCTAACAGAGAGAGACCAATGCGGAGGAAGTAATGAAAATCCTTTTTGCTCAACATCAGAATAGGCTAAAATTCCTATATAATTAGAATTGCTAAAATCAATAAAACTTGTATTTGAACATGTTTTAACAGTGGTAAAGGTCCAGCCACTTGCAGAAGATATAGTTTTTGAAGTAAATTCTTTAGATACCACATATTCCTCTGTTGTTATAAAAATTAATAAAAAATAGCTAAATTAAACTTTAGAATCTAATGATGTTACTTTAGAGAGTTTACTCTAAGAAAATGAATAGTATGATAAAAATATTAATATAAACCATTGTTTAGAAGTTATTTTTAGTAAGGTTTGTTTGCTGTTTTATTTTTAATTAATCCTATTTTTTTATTAATTAGTATATTATATTTTATTGGAGGCAAGGATTGATAGTGTTTATTTAGTCATGTCTCAATTTATCTGAATTAATGTAATGCATATTCCTTTACACCACTGAAAACCATTCATAGACTATCAATAGATTATTAAATTATTGAATTTTTTGTGATTAAGAATATTTTTAATAGGTTTGTAATTTGATAGATGGATTTATTAAAAATATGAGTAATCTGTGGGTAAAAATGCATTTCTTTAATTAATCTTCGATATATCCAATTTATCATAGTCACTCAATTTACAATTCAATCTTCTTTCTTTCTATCGTCATTTTTGAATAAATTTCGCTATTTATCTTCCTTTAATTCTTACCTCTATCCTATCTATAAAAAATATTGCATTTTTTATATCTTTTTTAGTCATTTAGATTATCTAATAGGCATTCAAGTGTTTATTTAAATCAAAAAAAGTGTTATTTTAATATAATCAAAAAATGAATGATATTTTAAATGGGACCAACTAGTATTCTTAAATTTTTCGAAAGTGAAAGTGAGTTTCGAATTTAATTATTTATTCTCACAGTCAAATTATGGCTATCCAATTTTTTTCTTCAAAAATTCTATTTTTACTAAGTTTACACTTTTTCTTAAACCTTTATGAGAAGTTGTAAATTTTGGAGTAAGATATATATAAAATAGCATTCTCAATAAGGTAGAGTCTATTAAAATTACTTTTTTCACCAATCTTGATTCTAACACTGTTGGTTGATTAAAGATATTGATAATTATAATTTCATTACAAATCTTTATAATTTAATTAGGTGTTATTCAATCAGGATAATATCTTAAATTAATTTACTGTATGAATTTTCAAATTTAATTATCAACCATGATTTCAATCATATGAAAGTAATCAAGAGAAAATAGGTAAAATAATAGAAAATTTTATGATCAGATAATTTAAAAAGATATTTGAATGGTTAGATTATGAAATAATCTAAATATTCTTCCCTTTTTTGGCTATTTATAGTAAAGATATATTCAAACTTTCATTTATTTCAAACACATAAACAACAAAAACTTAGATTCTATTTAGAATTAATCAATTGGAAATTGTAAAGTATATTTGCATTTAGGGTAAATAAATTAATCTGATATATTACGAATTGCAAATTAACTATATTACATTATGTAAACAATATGTCAATATTATCAATTTTAGAAGATCATCAATCTATTAATTAATTAATTCTCCCAAAAAATTTAATTTAGAAAAAAATATTATATTTTTTGCTTAAAATCTCTAATAAGGTAGAATAATTTTTATAATAAAATGAATTTAATTACTTTAAATTAAGATATTAAATTTAAAAATTAATTAGGAGAAAAAGTAAGTTTTATTTTAAAGATATTGTTTACAATTTTCATAAAACTGGATAACTGTAGTAATTTTATTAAAAAAGTATCAGTATGTCTTTATTATAAATATCAATTTTCAATTAATTGATTTATTAGTGTTTTTGGTGTTCATTATTTAAGTCTATTGACCAAATAATTATTTTTGAAGAAGTTATGAATATTCTTATTTGGTTTATTTAGATTTAGGAATTTTATAGTGCTTAAATATTAGATTAGTCCTAAAATTTGTTGAACCACTATCAAATCAATTGAAAAAGTAATTAGATATAGAATACTCCAATGATAATCTTAGTTGTAATTAATTGACAAAATCTTAGGAATAAACCATAGGCCAAGATCAGTTCCAATAACTCCTAAAAAGATCATCATAGAGAGTCCATTTCCATGTCTACTATTATTTACTACAAAAGATAATAGATTTCCAAGCACTAATTTCATAAATAAGCCTGACACTAAGCATATAGTTACATAATACATAGGAGACTAATTAAATAAAATAAATTAAATATGAATGAATTTTTAATAGAAAAGAAATTACCAAAGAGAATTATTGACAGATAAAGAAGAACATCTAGTATTTTAAATAAATTAGAGTTGTTCTACAAACTCTACTTACAGATGAATCATAGAAGGTGAAAAATGATAGCCATTCGTTTCCAAGCTTTGTTTAATAAATTTAAAAATAATTATGAGATTTACAAATTAAATAACAAATACTATTGAATGCTTAAGTTTTTCGTTTGGCTTATAGTTTTATTTTTCAGGTTTTACAATAGTTTTTCCTTCTTATTTCATATCTATATTAAAAATAGAACTGGCTGCTAAGCTGGAAACAACTGTAGAAGGCTAGTTAGCAGAATATAATTTATCAAAAACCTATGAAGATGATCCTCTTACAGTATTTAATTAAGAATTTCCTATATTATTTGATGAGGGATTTTGTTGGAGACCAGAAATAACACGTCTGCTTCCTTATGATCTCATTATAAAATCTTTCCTTCTCTATTTTCTACGAGGTGATTATTTAGGACTTGAATCTTCATCATTTTCATTATGGAATGTCACCTACTATTAATCCCCAAGCACGATTTAGGTTTGAGGAAAGAATGAAGAATTTATTGGTTAATGAGGAGAAGCATCAATTTGAGGAGAGCCATCAAATTAAGGAGAACCTTCAACCTAAGGAGAACCATTATCTTATATGGATGAGACCCAAGGCATTATTTAAGATAACTTTTTAGCTTTTATAGGAGAGTTAATTACATCAGGGGAAGAAGTTCTAGATCTTTTTTTATTAATTGATTCAGCTTCGTCTTAATCTGGCTTTGTAAGAGTTGAAGGAAGAACTCTTAACTTTGAATTATCTTTACCTTTCTTATCTCTTATTATGCCTATGAATACCGATAGAATCCAAATCACAGTTTTAAATGAAAAGATAATAACAATTAATTAATTTTAAGGCTTTATAGTCAAACAATCTTATTTAGATGGACCGGTACATTCTGAAGCACAACTATCGTCACATTTACTGCATTCTTTACTTGATTCCTTCTAATATGTGGAGGTAGGGCATTCTGATAAACATTTATTATCAAATTTAATTAAGATATCAGGGCAAGTTTCACACTAAAATATTTGAAAAATAGATTAGAATTTAAGAAAAAAATTGAAAAGTTACTTGATTGGGATTAGGACCTGAACAAGTCTTACAAGATAAATGACATTTTGAACATTAATTATTAGATTTATTTTCGAAGTAATCATCGCTACATTGCTTTAAACATTATGTCTCTTGTAGTAATTTTCCTATTTATTAACAGTTTATTATAAATATTAATAATTATTAAATAATTTTAAATTATTACCAGGTTAACAGGAAAGGCATTCTTTATCAGAAGGCCCACTACAGTTTTTGCATTTTAAACTACAAGGATTGCATGAATTTGTAGTTAAGTTTTTGAATAACCCAGATGGGCAAGTAGAAGTACATTCATTATTATAAAGTATTAATGGTGCCAAACAAGATGTACATTAAGTGTTTGAACCGCCAGAACATTTATCGCATTAAGAGTTACATTGAGAACACATATTATTAGATAAATTATTATAGAAACCATCAGGGCATACATCATTACATTAATTTTTATACAAAAACCTAATATTTAAAATTAATTAATAACTACTAAAATTTTTAAAAATTTTTTACTTTGTTCCTACACAAGATTAGCATTCAGATATTGAAGGACCAGTGCAAGTATCACAAGTTACATCACATTTTTCACAAGAATTTATTATATTCTACCCAAATGTACCTTTACTACACTAGCTTACACAAGAATTCAATTAGAGATATGTACCTATTTTATTTTTTATTATTCTTTATTAATGTTATCATCATAAAATCTTGTTTATTACCTGCTTTACATGTAAGACAAGATGTGTCTGTAAAACTGGAACAAGTATCACAAGCACTATTGCATTATTCACATTTATTATTAGCTAATTCTTTGTAGAAACCATTCTGACATGTTGGAATACATTAATTTTAATATAAGAATAAAGACCCTGAGCAAGATAAACACTAAGTATCAGTCCCTCCATTACAAGTTTGGCATTTAGAATCACAATTGGTACATATTTGATTAGTTACATTATTAAAGAAACCATCAGGACATTAAGTCATACAAGTATTGATGTATAAAAACCTTGTTGCATCGCATTAAGTACATTAAGATGCTAATCCACCATTACAAGTTTTACATGTAGAATCACATTATTTGCATGTATTATCTGAATTATCTGCATAGTATCCTCCTGGACATGTTGTTATACATTATCCGTTTAGCAAGTAACTATTATAATTTAGATGTTATTAATTTTAAAGATTAAACTAAATATAATATTTACGTTGAATTGTTACAGCTAGAACAATCAGAAAGGGTAGAGTTAGTACAAGTTTTGCATGACGAATCGCATATTTTACAAGTAGGGCCAGTTGATTCTTTGTAATAGTTAGTACTACAATTAGCTACACAGTAAGTTTCTTGTAGTAAATACCCTATTTTTATTACATTAGATTGTTAAATAATTAAATGCTTCTAATTTCTTTATAATATATTACCAGTAGGGCATGATAAGCATGATGTAGCTGAAGAGTCAGTACAATTTCCACACATTATATTACAAGTTGAACATTCTTAATTAGCAGTATTTTTATAATATTTATTAGGACATGCTGATAAACATTAATTTTAATATAAAAATGTTGTAGAACAAGTGAGACAATTATTTGCAGCAGGTCCATTACATGTATCGCAAGAGCTATTACAAATTTTGCAAGTATTGTCTGAAATTTCAGGATATTTACCATTAGGACAGGTATCTATGCATTCATTATTATAAAGGTACCTAATTTAGAAATATTATTTTAATTTAAAAATAATTTTTAACAAAATTTGAAATATTTTTACTTTGATCCAGAACAAGAGAGACACTATGTATTTGAAGGACCAGAGCAAGTTGTGCACGTAGAATGGCATTGTTTGCAAGTTGCATCAGTATTATCTGCATACTAGTTTGATTAACAAGCACTATCACATGAATTAGTTGATTATTATAAATAAAGGGGAAGAGAGCAAGTTAGACAACTCGTATTAGATGCTCCTGAGCAAGTCAAACAAGTCGTGTCACATTAAGTACATTCATTATTAGTAATGTTATCAAAATAACCACTAGGACAACTACTAATGCAAGTATTTGTAGAGTGATTTAGGAAAGTTGGAGTAGGGCATGAAAGACATTCACTACTACTTGACCCTGAGCATGTTGAACAAGATGCATGGCAATTGATACATTTAACCTATGTATTATCTTTATATTAACTAGAATCACAAGTAGAAACACATGAAGAAGTAGAAGAGTGATAATACAATGGAAGATTACAAGTTAAGCAGTTAGTATTAAATTTATTATTACAGGTTTTACAGGTAGAATCACATTTTTAGCATGTATTATCAGCTATATTTGCATAATAAGAATCTGGACAAGTTGAAATGCACATATTAGTAGTAGGATCTAAGAAAAGAGATCCACTGCAAGATAAACATTAATTATTATTAGGACCAGAGCAAGTTGTACAACTATTTTCGCAGGATTTACATGATACAGATAGATTGTCTTTGTATTAGTCTGATTGGCAATTAAGGTCACAAGAAAAAGTAGATAGCTAATAATATCTTGGAATAGAACACGACATACAATTATTAGATGATCCTTCATTGCATGTTTTACATGTATTGTCACAAGCAGTACAAATATTGTTAGAAGAATTATTAAATTAGCCATCTGGACATGAAGTTACACATTAACTTATAGCTGTATTTAAATATCTAATGCCATCACAAGAAGTACATTCATTGTTTAGTGGGCCTGAACAAGTAGCGCATTCATTGTGACAAAGTTAACACTCAGCTACAGTATTATTTTTGAATTAATTAGAATTACAAACCAAAACACAAGTTTTTAAAGAAAATTGGTAATATCTAGGTAAAGAACAATCTAAGCAATCTGAAGAATTAGGTCCATCGCAAGTATGGCATGTACTATCACATTAACTACACTCATTATTAGCTATATTCTTATAATATCCAATTGGACAAGCAGAAACACATTCATTAGTTAATGGATTTAAGAATAATAGAGCACTACATTTAGTACATTGGTTTGAAGCTGGGCCATTGCATTCTGTACAGGTAGTATCACATTACATACATTAAGGAATACTGTTATCTTGATATTAATTGCTATTACAAGAAGTTACACATTAATGAGATGGCTATTAAAGTAAACGAGGATTACTACAGCTTAGACATGAAGTATCTTCATAGCTATTACAGGTTTTGCATGTTGAATCACATGGAGAGCAAACATTAGTAGAAGTATTTGGATATGTACCATCTGGGCAAATAGATTCACAAGTTTTAGTAACTGTGTTTAAATATGTAGAACCAGAGCAAGATAAGCAATTATTAACTTCTTTTCCAAAGCAACTGGAACAAGAAGAATCGCAAGGCATGCATTATATAAGTGAACTGTCTTTATACTAATTACTATTGCAAGTTGAGACACATGATTTAGAAGACTATTAGTAATACAATGGAAGCTAACACGATAGACAATCATTTGCAGTTCCTTCATCGCAAAGATAGCAAGTAGTATTGCATTGAGTACAAATGTTATTTGATGTATTTTTATAAAAAGTATCTGGACAAGAAGATTAACATTATCTGGTACTTGTATTTAAAAATAATGAACCTGAGCAAGAAAGGCATTTTGTATCTGCCCCACTTTCACTGCAAGTAGTACAAGTGCTATGGCAATCTCTACAAGTAACTGTAGAATCATCAGTATATTAATTAGATTAGCAACTCAATACGCATTCATTTATGCTTGGTTAGAAGTAACGAGGAAGAGTACAACTTATACAATTATTATTTGCAGAGTTTGAACATGTTTTACAAGTTGAATCACATTTAGAGCATTATTAATTAGACGTATTCTGATAAGTACCATCAGGACACAAAGATAAACAAGAAGAAGAGCTTTATGTAGGGTCTTATAAATAATTTGGGCTTGAACAAGAAAGACATTCATTTGTGGAAGGACCTGAACAAGTTGCACAAGAACTATCACAAGGCTAGCAAGTTGGAGTAGGAGTGGGTCTCTTAAATTAATTTAAATCGCAAGTATTATTGCAAGATTGATTAAAAGACTAAAAGTAATTAGGAAGAACGCAAGTTAAGCAATTATTACTAGTTCCACCATCACATGTTTCACAAGTTGAATCACATTCAGAGCATTCATTATTAATTGAGTTTTTATAATAAGCAGGAGGGCAAGTAGAAATGCAAGATTTAGCATTTTTATCTAAGAAAAGAGAGCCACTACAACTTAGACAATTATTATTGGCTGCCCCAGAGCAGGTTAAACAAGTTGAATCACAGTTTTTACAAGAAACAGTAGAGTTATCTTTATATTAATTAGAATTACAATTTAAAACACATTCACCACTTGATTATTAAAGATACAACGGGAGAGTACAAGATAAACATTAAGTATTATTTGGTCCATTACATGTAGTACAATCTGAGTGACAAGGAGAACATTCATGATTAGTAGTATTTTTATAAGTTCCATCTGGACAGGTGCTTACGCAAGTTTTGGTAGTAGTATTTAAGTAAGTTGATCCACTACATGATAAACAATCATTATCATTAGGACCACTACAAGTGTTACAACTTATATTGCAATTATTACATGTAGGAGTAGGTGAATCTAAACTATATTAATTAGAATCACAAGTAGAAATGCATGTATTCTATGAAGCTTAGTAATATAAAGGAAGTTAACATGATAGACAATTAGTTGATAAGCTACCACTACAAGTATAGCAGCTAGAATGGCAAGAAACGCATTAGTTATTTGAAATATTCTTGAATTCACTAGTTAAGCAATTCGATTAACAAGTATTACCAGATGTACTTAGGTAAAGGCTACCTGAACAACTCAAACAATTATTTAAGGCAGTACCAGAGCAAGTTGAGCAGGTGGAATGGCAGTTTTAACAAGTAGGAGGGGATGTACTATTCCCATATTAATCTGAATTACATGATGTAACGCATTACTTAGTAATAGTTTAATAATATCTTGAAGGGTATGTACATGATAAACAATTTGAACTAGATGCTTCATCACAAGAAGTACAAGTTGTATCACAATTAGAACACACATTAGTTGAAGTATTAGAATAGGTTCCAATAGGGCAAGTCGAAACACATGTTTTTGTCACAGAATTAAAATATGTAGTACCTGAACAACTTAAACAATTATTATTGTTTGGTCCAAAGCAAGTAGTACAAGAAGAATCACAGCTAAGACATTAAACTAAAGTTGTATCAGCATATTAATTTGAATTGCAACTAGCAACACAAGTATTTGAGGATGCTTACCATAATTTTGGCAAAGTACAGCTTAAGCAATTTGTTGAGTTTGGTCCATCACAAGTTTTGCATGAAGAATTACAAGCTAAACACTTATTATTATTAGTAGCTTTATTTTAAGTGAAAAAATTAATGGTTTATAAAATTATTAAAAATTAAATTTTATCGTTATTTTTTAAAGAGATGATTAATTTATTTACAAGGAGAACTGTAAGTACCATCAGTACAAGTATTTAAGCATTAGTTATTATATAAATAAAGACTTCCACTACAGCTTTAGCAAGAATTAGATGTTCCTATATATTTTTATAATATTTCCATTTAAATTTTATTACAAAAGTTAAAAGAGTTACCTGGGCTTAAACAAGAGTAACAAGTAGAGTCACAAGGCTAACACGTGTTATCCGATGTTCTCTGCCATTAGCCAATAGGACAAGCAGTTTCGCAAGACTAAGTAGAAGAATTAAAATAATATACTCCTGAACAAGTTAAGCAATTATTTGAAGCTGTCCCTGAACAAGTAGCACAAGCTGAATAACAATTCTAGCAAGTAGGTGGAGATGTACTGTTTGAATACTAGTTAGAATTACAAGATGTTACACAAGTTTTTGAGGATGATTAATAATATCTTGGAAGTGTGCAAGAAAGACAATCAGTTGCATTTGGACCATTACAAGTAGTGCATGTTGAGTTACAGCTTGTGCAAGTATTATTGGAAGTGTTTGCATAAGTACCATTAGGACAAGTAGCAACACAAATTTTATTAACAGAATCAAAATATAAAGAACCTGAACACGATAGGCAATTGTTATTATTTGGTCCTGAACAGGTAGCACAAGAGGAATGGCAGCTAACACATTAGACTAAGGTATTATCTCCATATTAATTTGAATTACAACTTGCAACGCATGTAGTAGATGCCGATTAATAATACATAGGTAAATTACAGGATAAACAATTAGTAGAAGTTCCTCCACTGCAAGTTTTACAATTACTGTTACACGATAAGCATTAATTATTATTAGTAACTATTTTAATAAAAAAGTAGTTTAACTTTTGCTTTTTAAATATTTTAAGGTAGCTTCCGATTATATTTTAATGAAATATTAAATATAATATAATTTATTTTATCTATGATATATTATTCTTAAAAATATTTTTATTAGACTGAGAGTTGTTAAAATTTTTTCTTTTAGGTTTATCTATTTGAAATTTTATTGTGCTCAGTTTTTTAAATTTACAGTATATTTGAAGATAATTACATTAATGTTTTTAACTATTTTAAGAATAAAAGAAAATATACCTGTATTAGAATATGTTCCGCTTGGGCAAGTTGTTATACACTAGCTATTATATAAATAGAGACTTCCACTACAATTTGTGCAATTATTAGAAGTACCTGTATACATTTAAATTACTTATTAAATTTATATTTATATCATAATTAAATTTACCTGGGCTGACACAATTATAGCATGTTGAATCACAAGGTTAACATGTATTATCTGTTGTCCTTTACCATTAGCTTGTTGGACAAGTTGTCACACATGTACTGGATGAGGAATTCAGGTAGTAAATTCCAGAACAAGTTAAACAATTATTAGAAGCAGTTCCAGAGCAAGTAGTGCAAGTTGAATTACAATTTTAACATGATGGTGGAGAAGTATTATTAGTGTATTAATTAGAATTACAGGAAAGAACACATGAATTAGAAGAAGATTAGAAATATCTTGGTAAAGTACAAGTTAAGCAATTTGTACTTAATCCTCCCGTACATGTTGTGCAAGTAGAGTTACAGTTAGTGCAAGTATTATTTGAAGTATTTGCATAAGTTCCATTTGGACAAGTTGAAACACATGTTTTTGCCACAGAATCAAAGTATAAAGCACCCGAACATGATAAACAATTATTATTATTTGGACCTGAGCATGTAGTGCAAGTTGAATGGCAATTAAAACATTATACTAAAGTATTATCAGCATATTAGTTAGAATTACAACTTACCACGCATGTAGTTGTAGTAGCTTAGTAATACTTTGGTAAGGTGCAAGATAGACAATTCGTTGAGTTTCCCCCATTACAAGTAGTACAATTAGTATTGCAAGCTAAACATTAATTATTATTAGTCACTATTTTATATAAATATATGGTATTATTTAATTAATTCTTTTTAGTGTTAATATCATTATAATAATTATTCCTATAATAGAGATAATAATTAAAAATTTAAATTAGGATTAGTTATTGAATAGATATTAATTAGTTCATACCTGTGTTAGGATAAGTTCCATTTGGGCAAGTAGTTATGCATTAATTGCTACTTAAATAACGGGATCCATTACAACTAGTACAATTAGTAGAAGTACCTATTAGTTATTTAATTTAATATTATTTTATTTCTTTTTTTAATGTGTTTACCTGGACTGACACAATTATAACATGTAGAATCGCAACTTTGACAAGTTAAATCGCTTGATCTTGGATAATATGAAGTAGGACAAGTTGCGGCACATGTATTGGTAGGAGTTAAATAATTTGAAGAATTGCAAGTAGTACAATTAGTAGCTATTTTATATTAAATTTTATTTATATCTCGATGTATTTAAAAATAAACAAATAATATTTTTTTAATTCTTGATATATTAATTATTTTAATTTTAAAAAACTAAAATTTTCCCTATCAAATTACTAAAAATTATTTTTAAATTAAAAATTTGTTTAATAATTTGATAGCAGGGCAGTTTTAAAACAACATATTTATTATTACCAGTTGAGATACATGTTTTACAATTAGCATTACAATCTGAACAAGTAGTAGCTGAGCTTAAATAAGCATTGCTAGGACAAGAAGCAATACATCTACTATAATACAAGAGATATGAAGAGTTGCAGGTTAAACAGCCAGAGGCATCACAAGTAGCACAATTAGAAGGACACTATTAGATTAAATTTAGATATGATTTTAAATTTATATATGATTTATAATAAATTTTTTTTACATAATCAACTAGAACATAAAGATCTCTAATTGCAAATCCTTCATTTGAAGCAATTTCATCAAGGTTAGTTGTGAATTAAATTGATAAAGAAGAACTGGCATGTGTAAAATTATAGCTTTTTTAAATGAATGTATCATAATAAGTCATTCCACATAAATTAGATGATCCAGAATTATACTAAAATAAATAAGAATCCTTTTAAACACCATCCACTTTAAAATAGCCATACTCATTATCCCAAGAATCCATTTTCCAAAAAGTAAAACCCACTTTTAAAGACCAATGAGGAGCTCTAATTAAAAATAATAATAAATTTTCTATTTTCTTTAAATGATAATTTACAATCCTGTCCAACTTCTTTAGATACTTGCACCTGTTCCTGCAAGGAAAAATCCTCCCATTACATGAGTAGTCCCACAATTAGTTGTCATGGCACCGCTTACTCCCATATTTGCTTTTAATCCTTTAAAATTAGTAGTAGTTAATCCCATTCCTTTAATTTCACTTTCTCCAAAAGTTTAACTAGTGAGACCATTAATTAAATATTGTGGATCTATTAATAAGAAAACATAAATTTATAAATTTGAAAATCATTCTGGAAAAATAAAAAAGCATTAATTAATTTATAATACTTGTTAATCCAGAATCAAAATCAACACAAGTAGAAGAAGACAAAGTTGATGTGTTTGGACAAGATGTTAAACAATATCCTTTATAAAGATAGTAACCAGAACTACAAGTAGTACATGATTGAGCTGCGGTGTTACAAGTTTAACAGTTCAAGCAATAATCATTTATACAATTATTACTATTAGCATCTTTTTTATATCCTGCTGGACAAGATGTAACACAAGTGTATTAATGCTAAATATATCCAGAATTACAAATACAACTACTTCCTGTTTGAGTTGAGTTTGCAGGGCATGCTGTACATTAAGTCTATTAATTACATACATTTTTTAGATTAAATTTAATTTATTTTTTAATAAATAAGAAAGATAATATTATTCATTCATTTATTAATTATAAGTTAATGCTTCTTTTGAATATTAATCTAGTATTCGATTTAAAAATGGATTTCTATAAAATTAGTTAGGATTTTAATGAAATAAATAAAGTAAAAAGTAATTAAGTTAATACTGAAGAAGGTCCATTGCAAGAAGCGCATGTGTAGTCGCAAGTGTCAACATAAAGATAGAAATTTTTGAAGTTAATTCCTTCATCACTGGAGCTTTGGTCAGTGTTACCTTTAATTTTTATTTCAACTGAGCTAGTAGTATGTGTGATATTTTTAGAATATAAAATGAGCTCATCTCCATAAGTACTACCACCATAGCACATGAATAATCCATCATTTGAGTCAGCTTTAGTGTATTAATCCTAAACTACTCCTCCTATATAAACTTAGGCATTATCAGTAGGATCAATTGAAGCATATAATAAAAGATCTAATCTTAAACTTAAACTCCAATGAGGAGGGAGAGAGCTAAATGTTTTAGCCATTGTATCTCCATTAGTCAAAATACCAACAAAATTTCTACTACCACTCCAATCAATATAATCGGTAACATAGCAATAGGAAATTTTACTAGGAGTAGACCATCCCGTTGCTGTCGAAAATGATGTAGAAGTAAATTCTTAAGAAACTAAATATTCTCCTAAAAACAAAAGGTTTTAAATTTCAATATAAAATGAATATATTTAATTAAATACTTGCAAATGAGAGTTCAAAAAAGTAAGCTATTGATGTTAAGAAAAGTAAGGAATGTAAAGCCATTTAAGATGTTTAAGCTTTTTATTTCCTTTATTGGTTGGGTATATTTCTTTATTTTGTTTTTGAATTAAATACAATTTGAGAATTGTTCTATCAAAATTTCTTTAATAGGATTGTAAATAAAATATGTTATATGCCCCAAAAAGTTACCTCAATAAAGAAGAAGTAGTAACAAAATAATAATAGTATAGTATAGTTGGATAGATATTTAATAACTAATTAGAATGTAGAAAGCTAATTTCTGAAATCTGATGGTTAATATCCAAATCAAATAAATTTAAGAGTAATGGGGGGGAAAAAATTTAATTATAAATTGTTCTTTACCTTTAATTGATAAATTAAATATTGCATTTATTTCGTCATAAATATCATAATCCTATATTCACTTAATATAATCAAAGAATGCATCTTAAATCTTTGTTTCTTAAATTCAATTTCTAAAAGAGTAATCAAATTCCTCATTCTTCATATTTAGCTCCCAAGTATAAACATTTTCTTAATATATAAAAATAAAAGAAATGTAAACTATGTAACGATAAAACGAAATTCAAAACAATCTAAAACTGCTATTATAAGCTTGATATAAATTATAGAAATTCTTAATTATAGTTAACATTCCAAAAAAATAAAGCAAAATTAATAAATTTTTGTATTAAAAATTTCACTGCACTTGAAAGTTTAAAAGATTCTTTCTAGTTAATCATTTATTTTAAAATTACTGTACAACTTTTAATTATGAACCTAATATTGTCAAAATCTATGCAGTCAATTTTATGAATTTTGTGGTAATAAATATGCAATTAGTTATTATTAAATAAACTTAAAGCTAATTGAATCCATTGATTTATTTGAGTTTGAGGTGATTGGTATCTCATAAATATTTAGAAGAAAAAGTATAGTTAGTAAGCTGAGAATATTTCTTTTCATAATCTTAAGAGTTTACAACTATAAAAGCAATTAGATTTAAAATTGTATTTTATAAAATGAAAAAATTATTAATTCAAATAGAAAAAAACTAACTTAGGTATTTTTATAATTCATTTCTTTTGATTAAAATCAATATCTATAAAAAGTATAAGCTAATATGAGTTAGGAAAACCAAAACTTACAATCACTAATACCACTATTAATTTTAAATTCATTCATTAATTCCTTATTTTTGTATTATATACATCCAGCAATAAGCAAATAAACCAGTTAATAATTATGAAAATAAATTTATATTATATCAGTTTTTAACTTTAAAAATATTTAAGTAGATGTCAGTTATTAATAGCAGAAAGGTAGTAAATTTACATTAATATATATTTTTAGATAAGATAATAATTTAATTAAATTATTTATAATATAGTTGAGATAAAATGCAATAATATTTCAAGAAGAAGTCAATTTATTGATTAGATTTTAATTTTTAAAGAATCTGTTAAATGATTTCTTTTTATTTTATTCATTGTTTAAGTTTATGTATTTCACCGTACTTAAATATTAGATCAAACCAAAGACTTACTAAAGTATTATGAAATCAGCGGCAAATGTGAGTAAATATTTAAAACTCCATTTTAAGTCCTTACTATAATTTAGATTCATAATTTAAGGAATAAACCAAAAATAAAGAATTGAGAATATCAATGAAGAGAAAACAACTCCTGATATAATATTTCCATGTCTTATATTTTTATTAGTGAAGTAGATCAAACTAGAAATAATTAATTTTCCAATTATGCCAGTCATCAAGCAAAAGGTAACAAAGTAAAGTGGAGACTAATTAATATTGAGATATTTTAATGTAAAAACTTTAAGAAAAATATAATTTTACCATAGAAAAAAGCTCACTAAAAACAAAGAACATTTAATATTTCAAATAAATAATTGTTGATCTGTTGGCTCTATTTACATATGAATCTGAATTGTTGAAAAGAGATAACCATTCATTGCCAAGCTTTTTAAAATTAAAATTTCTAATAAGTAAAAAAGCTTTTATTCATTTTAAAATTAGAATACAATTGAATATTTTAGTTTTTGGTTAGCAGATAATACTTTGGGTTCCTTCTTATTTACAATTTCTGAGCCAGAATTACTTTATTATAAAGCAGATATAATGGTAGTGTTTTAACTAATTGGTGGATTTTCAAATATTTGAGATGCACTGTTTCTTGCTGAATTCATCGATTATAAAGGAGTGGCTTATAATGTAGATTTATTCACTAATCCACTCAAGGAATTTCTGATATAGTCTGTCCTAAGATTTCTCCTTCTTCTTTTAACAGGGCTTTCATCCACCATATTTGAAAAAGTCATTTGAGATTCAGGTATTATACTTAATTCATGATTTACTGAAGTTGTTTCTTTTTAATCAAATTTGAATTTCTAAGGAACAATTCTATTAATTTTTTTAGGGGAGTCTTCATCTTATTTTAAACGAGTAGGAGAATCTAATTCATCTAAGTCGTTTCTACGTTAATTAGGAGAAGGAAGTATTTTTTGTTTTATAGAAGAACTAGAGTATTTATCTTTAAATAACCCATAAATAACTGAGAGTATCCAGGCTAAAGATTTTCCGCACAGAATATAAACAATTAATTAATTTTGTGGTTTTATTGTTTCACAATCTTCTTTTTCAGATCCAGTACAACCAGAGCTGCAGATATCATTACATTTTTCACACTCATAAGTTTTTGTCTAACTTACATAGGTGTTGCTAGGACAAGAACTCAAGCACAGAGACTCAAATTAATAAAAAGAATTAGCACAAGCTACGCACTATAAAATAAATAATATTTAAAATTTATAAAAAGAAATATGTAGAAAATTCTTACACTATCATTATCAGGACCGTAGCAAGTAAAGCAAGACTAATCACATTTTTTACAAGTATTTGTTTCCAAATCTACAAATTAGCCAGGAATACATTAAATGATACATTAGTTTTATACCAAATTATAATCTATATTAAAATAATTATGAAAAATTATTATGAATTTTTAATAATTTACCTTCGTCACAAGATAAGCACTATTTATTACTAGATCCACTACATTCTTTACACCCTTTAAAGCATTCTTAACAAGTATATGTCGATTATTATAAATAATAATTAAAAGGACAGACTGATAGACATTAATTTTCAAATAATATTAAAGGATTTAAGCAAGATATACAAGAAGTACTTAAACTGTTTGTACATGTGTAGCAGGAAGGACTACAAGAGCTACAAGTTTAGGTATTTAAATTACTATAAAATCCATCAGGGCAAGTTTCAACACAAGAATTGTTATATAAATACCTTTTAATTTATCAAAAAATTAAATAATTCATTTTAAAATATGTATATTTTACTTATCTGAATTGCATGTTAAACAATTTTAATTCGATGATCCATTACATGTTAAACAGTTACTATCACATTTATCACAAATATTTGTTGATAATTAAACATAAAACCCTTGTGTACAAGTATCTAAACATAAGCCAAGTTCAAGGAATTTATCTATAGAATAAAAATAATATTTTTATTTTATTATTTTATTAAAAATAATGACTTACTGCTCACACAAGAAGTACAAGATTAAATTGTATAATCATCACAAGTTTAGCAAGAAGAATCACATGGCTTACATTTATTATCAATAGAATCTGCATAATATCCATCAGGACATTGCTATAAGCAAGATCCTTTATAAAAATATCTTTATATTTGAAAAATTTTAATTAAAGCCTGTCTTAATTTATTAATTAAATTACCTTAATCCTGTGCACAAAATACATTCATTTTATGTTGATCCTGAACATGTTGTGCAAGTTAAATCACATGATTGGCATGAAATAGTTGTATCATCATTATATTAATTACTATTGCAATTAAATACGCAAGATCCACTTAATTACTATAAATATCTTGGCAATTAACAAGATAGACAATCATTACTAGTTAATCCTTTACAAGTATTACAAGTTTAATCACAAAGAGTACAAGTATTGTCAACATCATTTTCAAAATAACCATCTGGACAATCATTTATACAAGTGTTATTTTGATCATATAAATATGATAAAGCTGTGCACGATGTACATTCAGTACTTGATGGCCCAGTACATGTCAAACAAGTACTATCACAACTTTAACAAGTTGCATTAGATGATTCTTAATATTAGTTTTAATCACATTAGCTT
>JH651231.1:150990-212909 GCA_000260095.1 Tetrahymena borealis | reverse complement strand
GATGTATCACAAATATAGCATACTCTATCTGTAGTATTTGCCCAATAAGATGTTGGACAAGTAGCTAAACAAGAATTTGAAGGATTTTTAAAATATCCAGCATTACAAGAAGTACAAACAGTATCTGTTGTAATCAATAAATAAAATTTAGATATTTTAAATAATATTTAAAAGTAAGAATTTTTACTTGAAGTACATGTTGCACATGCAGCAGGACAATCAACACAAGAAGTACCTGAAACATAAGTATTGCTAGGACATGCCGCCAAGCACCTCGCTTGGTACATATAATAGCCTGCTTAGCAAGTCAAACAACCACTTGCATTACAACTTGTGCAAAAAGATGTACACTTACAAATATTTAAAATTAGATAAAATAAAATTGAATATTTAATTTACATAATCGATAAGAATATATAGATCTCTAATACCCCAAGACTCATCATATTCATGTTAATTTAGATTATTAGAAATATCAATCTTAAGGGTAGAGGAAGTGTGAGTAAAGTTTGATACTATTTATTCCTTATTATCATTATATGTTGACATTCCACATAAATTAGATGGAGAATCAGTTGTAAACAAATGTGTAATTTAAGTCTTAACAATATCATCAACCTATAAAGTAGTCGTTTCAGTATCCCACGAATCTATTTCATACACTGTAAACCCAATTTATGCTGACCAATGAGGAGCTCTAATAGTATTATAAAGTTAATTAAATAATTTGATTAATTGCCTTGTTTGACTTTTCTAATAATTAAAAAATTTCTTCGTCAGAAAATTTCTATTTATTATTTTTTTATTAGAAAGAAAGAAAATTAAAGTTTTACAGATTTGTCCAAGTTCCAGTCACATTAGCTCCTGAACTAAGATATGCTCCTCCTAGTAAATGTGTTTAACCACAATTAGAAGTGAGTGCTCCTGTTGGAGTTTTAGTATAATATCCTTTAAATCCTGTAACTGATAACCCCATTCCTCTAATTTCACTTTCACCAAAGGTATTACTAGATAAACCATTGATTAAATAAGTACCGTCTAATAATATTATTAGAGATAATAATAAACTTAAGTTTTTATGAAAAAATAAATGGATTTACTAGTTAATGCTTAAGATATATCTAGACAAGTACTCCCCGATAAGGAAGAAGTTTTAGGACAAGAAGTTACACATGATCCCATATAAATATAATATCCTGAACTACAAGCTGTGCATTTTTAATTAGTAGTATCGCAAGTTGAACAATTTAGACAAGGATCATCAATACAATATGATCCATTTTTAGATTTTACAGTGTTTGTAGGGCAAGATACAACACATGAATGATTATACATATTGTATCCGGAATTGCATGTACATTTTGAACCTGATTTTGTTGAATTAGCAGGGCATGTTAGGCATTAATTCTATTGATTTTATTATAAAAAATGGATTTTTATAGTGTTCCATTTTTCGATTACTCAATTTTATTTGGTAGATTACACATTTCAAAGCTAGAATGCAAAAATTATGAAAAGAAAATAGATTTTAGATTTATTTAGATCTAAAAATTTGTGTAATTAAATTTCACATAGTAATCTCATAATTTAAATATAGTGTAAAATTTATGGGAACGATGTTTTAGCCACAAACATATAATTAAATTAATTTAACTTTACCTCTGTAGGTCCATTGCAAGTTAAACAAGAATCATGACATTCGTCAATATGAAGGTATAAATTACGAACCCCAGTACCTTCATTTGGAACAGCTTCATCAAAGTTATTTTTTATTTATAATGTGAAGGTACTTGCTGTATGAGTAATATTTTTATGATAAAATACCAATTAATCATACCAAGATGTTCCACAAATTTAAAAAGTTTCACTTGCCAATTTAGTATAATTTCCTTATAAAGTGCTATCTAGATAAATAGCTGCCCAATCTGGAGCATCGAATGATTAGAATAATAAAAAATCAAATCTTATAGATAGACTCCAATGAGGAGGTAGACCTGTGTATGTTCTAGATTGTATATCAGTCATACCAAGGATACCCATTTATGTACTACCACCAATATCAGTAAAATTAGTAGAGGCGCAAGTATACATTTTCTAAAGAGCCCATCCTGAGTTGATACTAGAAAAGGTTTTTGCAGTAAATTCAGAAGATACCAAATATTCACCTAAATCAAAAAGTAAACTTAATATTTATAAATATTACTAAATTAGTTACCTGAAATTACAAAACTAAGGTAATAAGTAAAAATGACGACTATTTAGTAGATGAGAGTATTCATTTTTTGTTATTTTGAATTACTGCCAAATTTTAAAAATTTATTTTTAATATAAAATTTAATAGATTATTGTTTATAATTTAATAGGATTGTTCTTAAAAATTAATAAGTAATTTAGAAAGAAGATGGGATATAGTACTATAAGAAAATCTTTAATTTACCATAAGATTTTTTAAAATAAGACTAGTGGATAAAAAACACAAAATAACTATTTGATTGATTTCAAACAAATTGTAATCACCAGATGGTAAAAAGGTCAAATAGTAAATGAAGTGTTTCTTTATTAGTTTGTATTTTATATTTTATTAAATTCATGAAATTTAACCATTGCCTTTAAATTGTTTGGATGATTAATACTACTCTGTTAACAAAACAAAATTACATAACTATCCTAATATCATCAAAAATTAAATCCCCTTGATTACACTCTACTACAAAAAATTACTCTCAAAATCTTTTTGTAATTTTCAAATTATTCATTTTTTTATTCCAACTACAGTGAGAATATTTAACAAGAATTGAACTTTATTTTCAGATTTGGTATTTCAATTAAGAATTTCAAATTAAGTATTTGCTGCTCATTGATAATTTAATTATAATTTTACCAAATCTTTAAATCCTATTTATTTTCCAGAAAGTTTAACAATTATAACATGCTTAACCGCATACTATTTAAAGGATAGATAGAATAATCTATGGTTATATGAAAAAGTTAATAATAAAAATTATTTGATTTTTAGATTACTTTAGATTAAATCTATCTTCCTATATTATTCAAAGATTTACTGTATGGGTTTTTTTAATTAATCTGCAAAATATTGAGTAAATAAGCTATATACCACAAAATTCATACTCTATACTAATTCAAGAAAATTTTGTTTCTATGCCTAAAATAGTGTTATAAATGAAATATAAGAATTAAAATAAATAAATTTTATCCAGTTAAATTATTCAAATTAAAATAAAATAAATGTGCACCATAGCATATGTAATCAATCTATTTCGAATTATGATATTTATAGAATTTTAATTATTTTTTAATGATTACCAAACAATAAAAGTAAGACAATTTCATAATTAATTATACAATTCGAAATAAAATATGTTATTTATTATTTTCTATTTGGAAATATTTGTTAAATAACCATCTACCTTGGATGACAATTTTTTATTGAAAAATAAATTATTAATCATTTAAAGTAATCAATATTTCAGGCAATAAATTTATCTATTAAATTAATCAAGTTTATACATAATTTGAATGAATAAAATAATGTTTGATTCCACTATACTTTCCACCATTAAATTTAGTTTTGTAAAGTAAGATAAAATCTAAAGAGGAATCTATTTTTATAAAATCTACAAAATATTAGTAGATTTTGATGGATCTAAAAAATATCTTTAAAGTAAATTAGAAATTTAGAAATCATAAAATTTTCAACTTAAAAAAATATTTGTAAAAACTGTAAATTAATAGATAAAATTCTTAGAAGTTTACAATAAAACTAATTTTATGATTATAAATCTAAACTTTAAAAAGAGTTCATACTTGTTTTATTAAATAAAACAACAATCATAAATATCTTAAACTGTTAGAGAAATGTATTGAATATTTACTTTTTCACTGTAAAGCAACCAAAAAAAATAATAATCAATTATTAGAAATTTAATCTTATGTAGATTAATATAATAGATCTTAAAAGTAAATATTATAAAATAACATTTAAAATTATATCTTTTTTATTAATTGGAACATAACTTTTGCTTGATAGGTTCGCATATTTAATGAGAATATATACTATTATTAAATTGCTACTAATATTTTAGAAGAAATAAATTCTTTTTTTAAAAATACAATAAAATGGTTTGTATGATTAGATACTAAATAAATAATAAGAAAAGTAATAGATTTTCATGTAACCATTAGTTATTATTACCTTTATTAAGAGTTTAGTTATTATTTCCGTATTTATTGTTTCTGGATTAAATTCGTATTTAATAATTTTTGAAGTAGATTAACTTAGTATTTATTTCCAAAATAAATAAAATAAAATGAATTTTGCTTTCTTTATAAATATTGTTATTAAACTTTTTTATTTTTAATTTTTAAAATGCAAGAAATATCAATAAAATTCTAAAATTTCAATAATATAGCCAGAATATATACTTTATAATATAAAAGAGGTAAGTTCTAATTACTTCTAAATTTCTCGCAAAATACAAGCCCATAAATTTAGCTTAATTTACTTATGAAGATTATAATGAAATTAAAATTAGATAGTTATTTGATAGATGGTAAGTAAACCAAGTGTTACTGAGATTATGATATGAATATTATTTTTATTATAAAAATGAATTAATAACTTAGTATTTTATCATAATTATTCTAATTTAAATTTTTTCACCTTAATTATAAAAATAATAAGAGTTTTATAACCAATTTTTAAACTATTTATAAATCAATTTATCTACTTTAATTATAATTAATTTTTAAAAAGGCACCTATTTTATTGTTAAACTACTATAATTTTTAAATTTACTAAAGAGAGTTACTATTATGAATCCTACTTAATTATCACTCAATTTAATTAACACCCTATAAAAAAATTAAAAATTGAATTCCAAATATAAATTTTAACAAATTATTTTTAAAAGCGTTTAGTTAATGAGGAGATTTGTTAGATTATAATATTTCTTTAAAAAATAAAATTGTAATAGGTAATTATATGATTAAAGGTAATATTAGTATTTGGAAGAAACTAAATAAAAATTAAAATATGAAATTTAAAGAAATAAGTTTATTTATTAAATAAGATTATATCATTAAAATTAATGTAAAATTTCAACTTAGGAGTAGATTTTAGGTTTAGGCTATAATAAAATTTAATAGTTTTGATAAAAGAAATACATTTTATTTGGTGGTAATGCTTTTAGAAAACAACAAACAAAAAGATATAAATAAATAAATAGCTAGTTAGTTAATTATTGAAATGAATTTTAATTAAAACGAAGGATTTTATAATATGGAAAACCAACTAAGAATTAATAAATTAGTTAAATACTATTTTTTTATTTATCATGCAAAGAAACATAAGTTATGAGATGAAGGCATGGATTCTTCACCATCATATTGAGTATTTCGAGGCATATTGATTATTACATTTTTATAGAATTAATTTTTGATGGTAATGTTTTCAAGTAAAATAGAAGTTAGAACTCTTTCATGATCATAAGAAAGAAAAGATACTTATGAAGGAAGTTAAGTGGAAGAAATTATTTTCTCTAATTCAAATAGAGTTGAAGTGTTTTGATAATCGGTTTGGTTAACTAGTATTGAGAAGGGATAATCTCCAGATATATTAAAGGTACAGTTATCAAAAACATTTATATTATATGCTTAATCAGGTAAAAATGTTATCTCGCCAGTTTTTAATATATTATAATTTATTTGTGTATCTATTAGAAAATCTTTATTCTTTGCTTATCTATGTTATTAATACTAAGATTTTTTAAAGCTTTGTTAGAAGAATAATTCCTATTGGCCATTTAGATCATTATCTTCATAATCTGATATTTATTTTTACATTTCATTTGGCTATTAACTAATTACTGGATTTTCGGTATTATTAACTTATTGAGAGTTAAATTATTTATCTAAGAATATCTTAAAGAAAGCAAGCTTTTTAGGAAATATCATTATTACAAATTCATTTTCTGAAGTTTTCTTTATTCTTGTACACAAAAAATTTCTTTAAAATTTATATTGAGTTATCAAAGGAGTTTCAATTTTAGTTATATCAAACATATTAATAATTCCTTAAGAAATGCTGAGCAAATACTTTCCATTGAACATATTTTCTAAACCATAGACTTGAGAAGAATGGTATCCGACTAATCTATGAAATACTTTGCCTGTAATAACATTCCATAGAACTATTTTCTTTCCTACACCTGCAGCCAAAATTTTACCATCCTAACAAAAAATCATTCTGCATATCTATTTCTTATTAATAAAGCACCTTTTTTATTTTAGGTAAATCTCACATTCTTCTTATTTTAACACATTTTAATCTTACTTCACTTATTGGTTATCATTAAAATTATATTTTTATTCTTCTACTGCTGGAGGATTTGTATGTAATCTCTAATTCCCTTTTTAATTTTCTTCTTAGTTCTTTAAAGAATAAATGCTCTTATTTTCTATACATTTTTTATTATCTATTTTTTAATTATGAATTAGATTTTAACTTTCTTATAACTCTTATTGTTGTAAATATGATTAATAACATTCTTTTTCTACTTTTTTATTTTTCAACTAGCATTCTATAATATATCCTTAATATCCAGCTATAAAAAAGTAATCTGCTCTTCTTGGATCTTTGATAATAACAACTAAACCTTAAGAAGATATTTTTTTGGAAATAATTATTTTATTTGTCGTGATATCTAATATCTCTAAAATGCCTTCTTGTGTGCCAAATATAATAAATCTATTGTACATCTGTATCATATTGGTTGTTACGTTCAAATTCTATGGAAAAGTGTATCTTTAGATAATTTTATTTTTAAAATTTGCTTCAAATATTAAACTCTTCACAAATCTAACATTAATTGTAGGATCATAAGAATGGATCTATTAAATAACTTGAGTTAAACCTATGTCTCTTTTCATTTAATTTTATTTATCTACTTCCTCCATTTCTTATTTGTTTTTCCTTATTAATAAATACTGTTTTATTTATTTTAACTATTATTAAATCTAATTTAAAGAGAAAATATCCTTTTTGTTATATTATTCAACATATTTCTAATCTAGGAATAGTTTACTCATATCTTTTCTCTCTACTTTGCTCAGACAATCTTAGCATTTATAAATCTCTTAATCTGCTAAACTAAGATCTATGTATTCGAGCTGCTTTTTATGCTTATTGCAGGTTTATGAATATTCTATTAACTTTTACATATTTTATTTCTTCTTCTTCTAACTTTCTTTTCTATTGACTTGTAAATAATATCAAACTCTTTTTTTACTTTTTAGATAAAAAGTCTTTTTAAATTAAAAAATTCACCAAATAATTATCAAAATCAATTTGCATTTTAACATATTCTACTTAAAATTATATGATAAATAATTTAATTAAGGTTTACCTTTACAAAACCTCATTAAATTTAGAATTAATAATTAGACTAAATATTATTGATGTCTTAATAAAATAGATAATATTATATCTATATAGATAATTTAAGATTTAGTATTTCATATTATACATTAGTAATTATTCTTGTAAATTTCATAGAAATTATTTTCATTTAAAATATAGAATAATTAATTATAAGATGATATTTAGAAAATAAATTTAAATTAATTAGAATTTCAACTTAATATTATCCTATAGACCTACTTCAATAATAAATAATAGTGAAATAAGATAATAACAAATAGGATAAATATTTTTTATAGTTTGAAAAGCACTATAATTTCAATTTTTAAATTATTATAAATTTAAAGTCTTAATATTTTAGAAAATAATTAGATTTAGTAGATTTTTAAGAATTTATGATCACAAATCATAATTATTTAACGAAAAATAAAAATGAAGAATAGGGGGGGTTTCATAAATTCTATTTTCTTTTCATTTATTATTTTTTACTTTATTTTATAAGGTATTCTAAAATTTAATGTCTTAATACTATTTAATAGCTTACTTTTTTTATATCCTTATCAAAATTTTTAACTTGTTAATTGCATAGAATCCAGACTTTATTTTGTAATATATTAAATAATATCTTATTAATTAAGCTAAAAAATTGATTTATTTTTCTTAAGATTATCAAATCCTATTTATTTTATTATTTTCAATTTAAAAATCCTTATTTTTTATAAATTGAAATTCTAAATGTAAATCTGAGAAATTACTTAACAAGAAAACAAATAATTGCATCATTTAGAAAGCTAGTTAGGAAAATCAGATTTTATGGATCTGATTTTCTTTTATTATTACAAGTAGTAATTTAAGAATATTCATGGTCTTCCTTAATTTAATCATCACATGTGGTAATCCTATTTTGAGAAAGATAGGGAGTTTAAATCTTTGAATTATCAGAAAAATTGAATAAAATACCAGAAAAATATAAATATTACAATTGCATTGAATAAATAAACTTTTTTGAAATTTATTGCAAATATATTAAAAATTTGAAAAATTAAAGGAACGAACATAATAAAATTATTTAAGATGTGGCTGATGAATGATAAATATATTTTGAAATATTGAAAAGGTGTTAAAGGTCTATAAAACAAATATGATTACTTTATCAGGTAGTTAATAAGAAAAAATAAGTGATTCATTCATATAAAATCGATGCCTGAGTTTGAACCAAATGAATATCGTAATTATATCTATTTTTTATTTTCAAAGGAATTTGATAGAATCTTAAAAAATAGTAAATTAAGCAATCATCAGCTTTAATAATAATATAAAAACTCAAAATTTATTAAAAAAGTATAATCTCCTAACATTAATAAATAAATAAGCTTAGCCAATATACAAATGAGCCAAATAGACAACAAATTTTTAGTTCTCTTTTTGAACCAATTAGTTAACAATGAAGTCCTTTCTGAAAAAGGTTTCATAAAGAAACTACAATTGGTTGCTGAAAAAATTGGGACAGATTAAATCCAAAAGGAAGCAGACATCTCTATCTCCACTTTTAAGGATTTTATCCAAAAGAATTTGGATGAATTGTAGGAAAATGAAGAACTTAAGGCTTTAACACCCATGAAACAATTAAAGGTGAAACGTTTATACGTTGATGGCTGTTTCGATTTGATGCATTCAGGTCACTTTAATGCTATCAGACAAGTAATTACTTAAATTATGGTTTTTTTTCTTCTTTTACCGCCCAGTTGATTTGTTTCAATAACTCTTAAAGCCTAAAAAAGCCTAAATAATTTTTTTAAAAATTGTAATTATTAGGCCAAACAATTCTGTGAAATTCTCGTAGTCGGTGTTATTGCATAAGACGAAATCACAAAGAGAAAAGGCCCACCTGTCCTTAGTTACGAAGAAAGAGTAGGAATTGGTAAAATAGTTTTTTAGATTGTTTAATAATAAGTATCACCAATGAAACGCCTATATCACTAAACAGATTTAAAGTTGATAAAAGCAATAAATAAGAATGAATTAAAATAGAAATAGTACGTTTAATGTGTTAATAGATACAAATTTAATAATAGAATAGATTCTATTTCAATATTTTTAATTAATTCTCATTTTTTTGAAAAATTATCTATAATAGCTAGAGCTTGTAAATGGGCTGACGAAATCTGCGAACATGCTCCTTATGATCCCACTATTGAATTAATTGATAGATTGCACTGTAGTCACGTTGCTCATGGTGATGATATGATTGTTGGACCTGATGGTAAAGATGCTTATGCTCCTTTCAAGAATAGTAACAGAATGATGTAATGATTTATGTTAAATTTTAATATTAAAAAATAAAACTTCTAGTATAAATTTTAAGCAATGAAATCTTTAAATAAATGTTATAAAATTTTATTTATTTATAATAATACTATAGCACTTTTAAGAGAACTGAAGGAATTTCCACAACTGATATCGTAGGAAGACTTCTTTTGATGACCAAAAACTAATAAAGCATTGAAATGGTAATCTTTTTATTGAATTAAATTATATAATTATCACTTATCTTGTTATAGAATTAATTTATTATTTTATTTTACTTCTTCTTATTGATTTTATTTGATAATAATAATGAAGAAAAAAATTCGTAAGTTTAGTGGCGACCAAGGTTTAATTGCCAGTAAGATTGAAACTATTGAAAATGACACAGTTGAAATTAAGGAAGTTGACGAATCTACTTCAATGAAGGCTAAGCTTTTGAACACTACAAAGAGAATCAGACAATTCAGTGCTGGTAACAGAGAACCTAAAGAAGGAGATAAGATTGTTTATATTGATGGCTCTTTTGATATGCTTCACATTGGTCACATTGAGACTCTTAAAAAAGCTAGAGAACTTGGTGACTATCTTATTGTTGGTTTGCATGATGATGATGTAAATTGAGTTTTTTTATTATATTAAAATAAAAAATTAAGTTTTTTAGCTAGAAAGAAATTAAAAAAAGATTTAATTATCTAATATCCTAATATAGAATAAATTTATATTTAAGCTAATAAAAAATTATAAATAAATAGACTGTTAGTGAACAAAAGGGAAGCAATTACCCCGTTTTAACTCTCCAAGAAAGAGTCTTAAATGTTTTAGCTATGAAGGTATTTTAGAATTTAACAATATTTCATCTAATTTAATTAATATAAATTAAAAGTATGTCGATGAAGTTATCATTGGTGCTCCTTGGTAACCCACTGAAGGATTAATTAAGCAATTCAATATCAACTTAGTTGTTGAAGGAACTATGACTAAGCTTAAAGAAAATATGCCTGTTGAAGTTACTAGCGATCCTTATGCTATTGCTAAGTAGATGGGTATTTTCTAATAGATAGAATCTACTAATCAAATGACTACTGACAAGATTGTAGAGAGAATCATTGAAAACAGAATGAGGTAATAATATTTAAATTTAACTAAAATTATAATAAAATAATTAAAAAATAGATTCTTGGAAATATACAATGTTAAGAATAAAAAGCAAGATTTATATTATGAACAAGAAAGAAAGGTAAAAGAAGTTTGATTTAGCTTGGTAATAAAAGAAAGATAATTACTTACTTACTTATGAATACTATAATTTGATTTATTTAAACATATAAAACTCTTTTCACTTTATGTTTGTTATATATTAACTCTAAATGGTTTTATTGATTATTAAAATATTCATCTACTTCCTACTTACATATTTCTTCATAAATAAATAAACTATTTTCTTACAATATTTAGCTTAATAAAAACCTAATATATCATAAGGCTGGTTTAATTTACTAGTATATTAATATTGAATTATCATCTTAGAATAGAGATGATTCTATCATATCTTCAATATCTTTTTTTCTAAGTAGATTCGTTTAAAAGGCAAATTAAATTCCTCTGGCTATTTCACAAGCTTTAATTCCTATAATTTCTATGCTAAAAACAATATAATCTTCAAGGTTTTTTTCAGTTTGTAGAGTAATCTAATCATATTCAAAAGGTTAGATATTGATTTAAGGAGTTAAAGAAATCTTGTAGATAATATTATTGATATCCTTGTAGCTGATTTAAATATCTGTACTGACATTAAATTCCTTGTATAAACTGATCTTTACAATATCCATATGAGCATGATTTAAAATACCAAAAGCATATTATTATTTAAACCACCACTTTTGCTTATCTTTAATATATAAATTATATTATTCTGCACTTATATTAGTTAGTAGCATGTGAACAAACAAAGGATCAAATTAGGTAAACTCAAATCTTATCATATCTTTCTCATACATATTTCTATCTTATCCATTCATTATTCTATTTTTATTTGAAGGATTTTCAATATTCTCTATCTCCTGTGAAGTATTCTCCATCATCTTAGCAGTTTTTCCTTTATTAATTTCTACCTTTTACCCTTAACTTTAATATCAGTTTGTTGAATTTGAATTATTTTATGATTCTATTTATTATCAGAATTACACCTGATCGCAAAAATCTTTAAATTTATGGTTTTAAATCTTTTTGTGCAAAAAAATATAGGATCATACTCATATACGTAAGAATTCGAAATTTACATCATAGTATCATTAAGAGTGGAATTTTAGTTTGGTACAATTCCTTTCAAGTATTATTAATTTGATAATAAAAAAATCATTGCTACTTTTATAAAATATTAAAAATAAATAGTTAAATTTGAATTATAAAATTTATGGATTAGAAAATAAATTAGAATTAAAAAGATTTTAATAAATTCCAAATATTTATTAATAATATAAAAGAAATGCTTAAATATTTATAAAATAAATGAAATTTAACATAATGTTAATAATACCTACTATTTTTATAGATGATAATAATATATAATTAATTCATTCTTTTGCATAGTACAGAAGAAAAAGACTTAAACATAATTTAAAAATAAATCATAAAATAATTACTTTTTTCTCTCATAATATTTTAGAAATAGCAGTTAAATTAATAAATTAAATAACTTGAAATTCAAAAAAAGGGGGGTAATTGATGTGGTTCAAAACGTTAAAATTATTATTTAAATTTTAGTTCATAAAATATTATTTGATTATTGCATTCATGATTAATATCTGTTGTTTTACAAACATTTAAAGTATTTAAATCTTATTTTTACTTTTTTAAGTTTCAGAAATAAAATAGAAGACATTCACAATTAAAAATTTTAATTATTTTTTAAATATTATTATTTTACATTTAAATATTTAAAAACATTTATTTGTATGAATAAAAGAAATTCTAGAAATCAAATATTGAATTTTATAAATGTTTATTATTATAATATCTGTTAAAAGGATTTTGTACAAAATCTGATTTCGAATCATTATCAAGGAATTTACATTTAAATTGTAACACTTGAAAAATATTAGATTTTTATTTTACATGAATTTATTCATAAAGTTTATTTCTTTATTGTTATTTTAAACTATTTTGAATTAAATATTAATTTACGATAATTATAATAGCAATCAAATGGTAAGTAGAAAAGCTTAGAAACTATGAGTGTAAAAGAGAACCATCTCTCCATAATTTGATCTAATACATTATATAAATTAGGTATATTTCAAATTTATTACTCATTTGGCATTTAGATCATGTATAAGTTTTTTATTAATAATCCTTTAAATTTAATAAATTAAATAAAAGTCTTTAATTACAATACAACTATCAAAGTTACTTTTACATTGATTACACTTAATTAATCCTTATTCTTAAATTAGAGATTTTTTAAAATAGTTATTTTTAAGTGATAATACTTTTCATTTGTTACTACAATAAATATGTCTGTATTAAATATAATTCATCTTATTTTATTTTTTTGTGCTAGATCTAGTGTCTTAGCCAGTGAAAACTAATCTGAAAATAGTGATTATTTATAATTAAAATAAATACCCTTATTCTAACTAATACAAAAGAAGCAGTTAAATATTTCCAAATTAACAAGAATATCTATCCACACAAATTAATTAATTAGCTCTAGCTAGATGAAGCTAATAAACGCGATTAGATTCATATCAATCGTAATAAGAAAATATATAAATAATAAAGAATATAAGGAGAAGGAATAATAACCCAAAACAAAGATACTTATATACATATTTTAATTAAAATGAATAGTAGAGATGAGAAAACTAATGGATAAACTATTCACTACCCTTAATCAGCTAATAATAGATATATTTATGAAACCAGAAATCCACTGATTCATTTTCGCCCTCACTCTGCTTCAGTTGTGAATACCCATCGTTTTAAATAAGGTAGAAGATACTTTACATAATATTGTTATGATAAAATAATTCAACACACCAACCTCTTGAAAGAATACAATCCTATCTTTGATATTATTTACTTATTTTATTTTTTAAATGTATAAATTAGATTATTATATGCACAAAGCAAGAATGAGAAAGGAATCTTTTGTTTCTGAAAAGAAGAGTGGGTTTGATTTATCATTTACAGAGAGAAAGAAGTAACCATTGAAACCCATCATTTAGGATAAGGATATAAAGATAAATATTAAATTCAATGAGAGTAGTAGCTGCAGTAAGAATAATTAGAAAATAAATCTGTTCAAGAAAATGCCTAACAATACTTATAAGAACGCTAATGATTTTTTTCTTTACTTAAAGGCCTCCTCTAGGAAAAGCAATTAAAGCTGCTTTATCGAGAGAGGAGCTGGTGAAAATGATTTGTATAATGTAAGTCCCATAAAATAAACGTTATAGCACTCTAACTAAAGAATAAATGTATCAAAAAGTATTTTAAGACCCTTAAATCTCTAAGAAATTCAATTAGGAAATTAATAAAAGGAGTATTTTAGTTAAAATAAGAGAGATTAGCCTCAAAAAGTATCATTATAAAATTCTCCTATTAAAAATTCCAAAAGAAACTAAGAAAATATATATGAAATGAGTCCCCCTAATACAGGAAAGACACAAACATCTCCTATGAAAAGAGGTATAACTAACTTTTAAACAAACAATAAATAAAATCATTAGATTAACATATAAATATATTATAAAAACAGAGAAATAAGACATGAATGAGTTCGATATTTTTTAAAAGTAAACGTTCTTTCAGAAGCTACGCCTTAAATTTGGTTCTGCTTAGATATTATCCATGAAATACTCTCCAGATGACAAATATTTAGCGTTTTCTCAATCTAATGGAAGAATCACTATATTCAGCGATGTTAAAGGTATTCATTTTTATATTAAATACATTACGGTTTAGATATAATTTTATTGAGATTTAATGATATCAATTATTCCCTGAAATTTCTTAAATAATTGGGGATTTTAGATTAAGGAATAATTTAAATTGAATGCCAAAAATATCGTTATTTACTCTCCTCACAATTTTAATTAAATCGATATTGTAATTTTATATATCTTATTTCTTGACTAAGAATATAATTTATTAAACCCTAATAAAAATCCTATTTCTTTGCTACTTAATTTTATTTCCTTATTTTTAATCAAATAATATTTAATTGTAAGTGTAATTAATTAGTTCAAAAATTATTTCCAGAATAAAATTTTTATTTTCAAAGAGGATTGATATTGTTTAAAATTTAATATAACAATCTGATTTTTTATTAATTATTATTTGTTTAAATAGGTGTTCCAATATAAACTTTAAGAGAAGAAAATCCTTGTAATAGCGTAAGATGGAATCCTATGGAATAGAGATCATGTTTGCTAGAGGGATATGCTAATGGAGCAATTACTTATAGATAAATTAAGCCTAATTTAACAAATAAAATAATCCAAGTATTTGAAGCTGGAGAGAAATTAGAAGAGCTAGGTTAATTAAATAATAATAGTATTAATTGCTTAGAGTTTATGCCTTCTGGATTAAGCTTCTTAAGTGGAAGTAGCGATGCTAATATCAGATAATATGATATTATGACAGGGAAAAAAATTAATACAATGAAATATCATAAAAATCGTATATTTGCTATCAAACATATAGATGAAAATTGCTTTTTAAGTGCTGGATGGGATCATACTGTTTTCTTATATGATTTGAGATCTTCTAAAGTATAAAAATATTTATATGGTCCTATGGTTTTTGGAGATTCACTTGATTTCAGGAATTATTAAGTATTATGTGGATCTTGGAGAGAATATAAATAACTAGAAATCTTTGATCTACGTAATGATTAATCTTAAGAAATCAAATGGGAAAATATCTCAAAAAATGAAGTGCCCAATTTTGTTTATTGCTGCTAATTCTCAAAGGTTAATGAAAAACATATTGTTGCTGGATCTACTGGAAAATATGAATTAAGAGTGTTTGATAGAGAAGATAATTATATATGTATTGATGCTATTGATAGATCGCTTACAAAAGGTGTATTTTCTTTGGATTTCAGAAACACATCTAATCATCTCTCTTTTGGCACCTCAGATGCATCTTATGGTCTTCTTGAAATTATTTGAATGAAATACTTCATTGATTTTTACATATAAATTTATTTAAAAATACTTTCTTCTTTGTATATATCATCTATTTACTTCATATCTATCTATCCATGTATTATATTTATCATTAGTTTTATAGCTTATCAATTACAAAATTATTTATATACTCTAATGTCATCGTATATTTTCATCTTAAAATTCTAATTTGTTTACAAAACGGTAAAATATTGATTTATTTCTAAAATGTATATTCTTAAGTGTGTTGATTTAATAAGTAGGAAACACAGTAGATAGATGCATTATTAATTATTAAATTACTGAAAGATAGATTATTATATTTCAATTATAGATTAATTTATTTCTTGAAATAAACTATATATTATTAAGAAAAATTTAACTTAGAACTGATTTATTTATTTATTATCTAAAAATAGAACGTAGTAGAAATCTTTATAAATACCATAAGATAATAAGGATATTTAAAAAACACTTAAATGAAAATTATGGAGGATTTGCATAAATAATAAATATCATTAGGCAGATTCCTCATGATCAAATTCATCAAAGTATATATAATCATAATTAGTGTCATTTTTCTTTTCTGTCTATTAGGTAATTAATGTTTCTTAGGGCATATAATACTAATTTTACTCTTTTTTTAACTATTAATTTCTAAGAGCTCTCTATTTAGCCTATTAGAAAGCACTAACATATTATAATCCATCAGATTTAAATGCATCTTAAATCGATTAATCATATTTAATATGCTAATAATATAAATCTCTCAAACTATAATCTCTATTACCTGAACAAGAGTATTTGGTTGTTCTATTAATATTTGATTTCTTAAATTACTCCTATGATTTCTTAACATCCTGCTAGAAGCTGCTTTAAGCAAAGTTAAATTGTTAGTTGATAGAAAAGGTACTCTTTGGTGTATAAGTTGACTATTGTCTAAGCATATTTAATTAAGAATATTATCTACTTCCACTTTCTCTACTTAATCCTCTATCATTATTGTGGGGAGAATTAATTCCTTATTTTAAGCTATATTAAGCTGAATTCCCACTGTTTTTCTAGCCTAACAAAAATCCTAAAGAAGAAGCTTTCAAATCATTATGAGAGAGTTTTTTAGAAGGATGAAATGAATTTGAAGTTACGCTAAAATTCTTTTTAATAAATGGAGGAATTAATTGGTCTTATTGAGGTAACATATGATCGTGTTCATTTATCCTACTTCTGAGGTGGTCATATCTATTGTATTCTACATTTGGATTGTCATTCCAAGTTTCTATTTTAATATTTAATAATAAATTCAGATATTTGAAAAATAACATCTAAGTACTAAACATTTCACATTTTTATAATATTTTATTTAAATATATTTATCATTTCAATCACAATTTTAGGAGAATAAGTTAGTTGTTTAGTAAGTTTTTTGTTGAAATGAGCTAATAATTACTCTCCTTCCTTTCATTTTGACGCTTGATTATTTACTAAATATCTTAAGACTTGACAAATTGTTAGTATTTCTATAAGAGCTTCTAGTTCTGATGAATGTCAAATTCATTTTACTAATACTGAATGAAATAATTTTAATAATTAGATATTCCTTATTTTTATAAAGTTAATTACTTATTATCTGTTCATATTACCAGAAGTATTAAAAATAATGTAATTTCTACTAAATTAAAAAAGTTTTAGAAGTTACTAATTCAACATCAACTATTAATTTATTAATAACAAAGAAGTCAATAATATCCCATCAAAAATACTATTAATAAATTTTTTATCTACTAACTAAGCTAACAAAAAATGTATTTAGTGCACAGTAATTTTATTTTTAAAAAATCTTTTAAGATTTAATAAAAAGTCTCCAAAAAACAAGTAACTAACTACATACATATTTTAATTGACTTAACAAACCCAGAAGAGTATTAAATTTAATATACACTTATCCTATTATTGCCACTTTATATTAGTCATTATTATGGTTATGCCTATTATTATTAAGGCTCCTATGCATCTTTTAATTTTTTGTAGAATTCTTTATCTCCAATATTCTTGGATAAAAGTTCTGAGATATTTTTTTTATTAACCTTATTCTAAAATAAATTTTTAAATTTATTAATATTAAAATAAGTTAAAGATGAATGAATTTAGTTTTACTTCTTCTCTTTGCTAAGCTTTCATTTGGTCATATTTCTTATTTACAGTCTATACTAAACTTTCACCAAGTCCCTATAAAGTAGATTTCATAGTTTCCAACCATGTGGCATTTTCTACACCTTCAAATACTTATTCAAGTTAGCTCCTTTAGAACAGACCTAATATAACTGGCTCATCATTTTTTTAAGCATCTTTATAAACTAATGGATCGACAGGGTCATTAGTGGCCTTATTATAATTATCATGAAATTATTTAAATCAATATAAAATTAAAAATTATCAGTACTGCAGGAATTTTTGGAATTTCTTTAATTTTCTTTTCGGATGAAAGCATAGCTTGATTGTTTTGTATAGGAGGACAAGAACTTCTTAAATATTCAATTAATATTTCATATATTACACTCTAAATAACTTTCATATTTCTATTAATTAAGGTGAGAATGTTAAAACTTTTTTTAAAGTTTGTGAATATAAAAAGATATTACAATTTCAAGTCAGGTGAGTCTTTAATCTTTTCACTATATTACCAAGGTTTAAATAATATTCTTAAAATAAGCACTCTTACAACAATAAACATTAATAGCAGCATAAGTTGCTATCTTCCATTCATTTCACTTTATTTATTTTTTATAATTATTTTTAATTATATACATAAAGATATATAATATGTTGTAATCTATAATCAATCCACCCTAAAAATTATCTAATGGTTACAAATAAATCTTTAAACTCAAAAAAATAGTGGGAGGGTGATCGCTGAGTTTGGATATGAAGTAATTGAAAACGCTAATTTATTTATATTAATAAGATTAAAATTACTTTAAGGCTCCAAAGTATGTGTATTTCAGACGATTGATTTCGAATTTGTATAAGAATTATTGAGGAGGGAAATTAAAGTTATTTGTATAATAACCAAATGTAGAGACTGCAACATTACCCATATCCTCTTCTTTACAATTATCTGCAAGACCATCTAATAGTGCCTTTACTCTTAACTATATTTTATCATTTTTTATTAATAAATATAGATTTTAGAATTAAATCTTTATTTACTTTTAAATTGTCTACACGTTTCCTCATTTCTTTATCTGACAGTTTTTTAGTGATATCGCAGGATGCCTTCACATCTGAAATCTATTAAATTTTTAAATATTTTTGAATGATTATAATGAGATAATTTATAAATATTTTACTAGATTCAAACCACGACTTGAAACTTTTTGTACCCATTGTGTAACAAACTAATTTATAATTTGATTAGAATATAATAAATCTATTCATTTTTAAATCTTGATTTACATCGTATAAGCTTGCTATGTCTTCGTTCATCTTTTTATATGCCGCTGCTTTTTTCTCTTGAATTTGTAATCTAATTGTGTTGAAGTACATGATAGGGAACATAGCTCTTGTCTTCACTAATCTCAGTCTCTTTACCAAGTATTTTCTAAATAAGTTATCATTTTAATACCATTAAAAATAAATATTTGTATTTAAAATTACCTTCTTTCTTCCTTCTTTTTCTTTAATTCTTCTTCTTCTCTTTTCTTTTTTTCCTCTTCTGTTTCGGGTGGAGGTTAAGGAGGGCCTTAATCTTATTCTTCATCCTCATCGTCATCATCATAATAGTCTTCATCACTATCCCAATAGTCATCCTCACTGTCATAGTAATAATCATCTTCATCATCAAAATCTTCTTCTTCTTCATCATCTCCTCCGTTGGCAATACTACCTCTATTTTTCTTTTTTTTGCCTTTACTTCTTCCTTTTTTTGATTTGCGAGAGTGCTTCTTTCCTCCGCCTGCTCCTCCTTTCTTCAAAAGTTCATTCTCTAAAGCTAATTTCCTCATGAGCATAGTCATTTTAATAGTATCCACTTCAATAATAAATAAGATTGAATGATTTAGTTAGTTTTATGAATAGATAAATAATTACATCTTGATTGCTTGGATTCAACATTATTGTTTTTATTTAGAGCAAGCATCATTTGTATTGGCAAAGCTAGTTAATTATTATACAAAGGATCAAATTATCTATAAGGATTGAATTGATTATTAGGATCTTAGAAATTCTATTTGAAAGGATTTAAAGGGTCAAATTGATTTCTCATATCATAAGGATTATTTGTTGCTTAAGGTAATTTGTTTTTGTAAATACTGTTATACTCATCTTACAGTAATAATTACTTTTATTTCTGCTCATACTCATCTAATTTCTTTTTTAATCTTTTCAAATCATTCTTTTCTTGCTTCTTAGATTCCTTTTCTATATTAGTTGAAAGCGATTCCATTAATTAACCTTATTTAACTAATATGTTTGTTAGGGGATCATCAATCGGTGCAAAATTATCTAGAGCACTTGTACTATAAGCAGTACTTTTAAGTGGAGTCTACCTCTAAGGATTTGGGATATCATACGAATTAACATTATTAAATTATTTTTATTAAATTTAAGGAGTACTTGGATAATATGAATTTTAGTATTGATTTTATGGTGGTTGTTGTTGCATGGGTCGATTTAATATTTAAGATGAATTACGTTAGAATACACTTTATGGTTATTAATAATAAGGTTATTGATAAGGGGATTGTAATTATTGCTATTGTTGTTGTGGATACTGAGGATAATATTATTATTATTGTGTTGGTGCTGATATTGGCTAATTGTAATTAGGATAACCTCCATATTGCTATTATTAGTATTAAGGGATATTATAACTATTATTTGGTTATTATGGATTAAACATTTAATTATTCTTGTCATCCCAAAATAGCTCTCCAAATCCTCCAAATACTTATTTTCTATATTTTTACTCTGGATTCAATAAAGGCTAACTCATATTTGACCTATGCATACCTTGGTTGGGTTATCTATCAAAGAGTTAATCACCCAGAGCAATTTTACCATTTCTTCCATAATTATTGAATACTTTGTCCCCATAATATAATCTAGTATTTGCTAATGAATCATCAAATGCATTCAACATCATCAGATTTTCTAAATCCCTCTCTTTAGTCAATCTAATTATTTTCAATATTTAATATTTCTAAGGTTCATTAAAAATAGATATTAACTTACCCTTTTCCATTTAATCCACCTTAGCCATTTACGTCTTTTAGCTTTTTAACTTCGTTTACAAGCGAATTAAGCTTACTTTCTTGCATTTCTATAAGCATTTAATTATGATTCACTGCTTGCTAAATTGATATTCAATTAATAAATAAATAAGCAAGTAAGTAATTATTATTTATACTCTGTATTCAAAGCAAGTTATAATAGAAAGTTACCTAATTGTATGCATTTATATTTGACATTTGATCATTTATTGAAAACAAATTCTACTCAAAATAATTCCTGTCAGCAGGCTAATAAGATTAACCTGTTATTATTTCATATTTTATATAAAATATTATTAAACTCTATTAACAAATTGTATAATTTAATAGAATTAGGGCAATATTTGTAGAAGAATTGAGTACGCATATCTTGCATTACATATTGTGGTTATTAGTATTGCTGAGCGGGCTATTATGACATTGTTTGAGTATTTCCACCATAACCTGGAGGGTCTACAAGTGGATTGTAACTGTAAGTTTAATTTATTACTTTCCTTTCCTATTTATTTAAAAATTAATCATTTTGAACTATAAAAAGGGATTGATAAGTTGCTTGTTTTCATTGATTTGAATTGTATCATAATATAAATTCATATTGTGCCAAAATAAATTATTTACAACAGTTTTTCCTTATTATGATAAGGTTGTTGGCTACCTAGAGTTACTCATTCTACTATTACTAATTATTTTGTCTTCCTATCAATTTGATGAAGACGGGTAGTTAACCTGCTTGTTTGAAATTATCTAAATAAATCTTATAACTTTTTGATACTGAAAAAGATTGATTCTAGTTCTTCAATATTATTAATAATGTAAGGATATTGATTGATTGTTCCTAAATTATTCAATACGCATATACATACATAGAAACAAACACTCACTCACACTCTAATATTTTTTTTTCATCTAAATCCTCTACTATTTTTAATCAAATCCTTGTATTTTCAATAGGAAAACCCTTCACTGAAAAACATACTTTTGAAAGCGTTCTTATCATGTAATGATTCAACAGATTTGAAACAAATATTATAATATTAATTTACCTTAAATCCTCACTGGAAACAATTCTTCATTTACTTACACCATAATTCATAGAAAAACATTTGCTAATTTGTTTAAATAGTTTAATTTTTTAAGACAAATTAATCTTAATAATATATTTTTGAGTGGATTAAATATTTTAAGAGTTTTTAATGATAAAGAAAATATAATTCTTTCTTATATTCGATTATCTAATTCAAAAATGTTTCCTATTCTCGAATTTGGATAATTTTTTAGAAAAGAAATAAATATTTTTTTTTAATATTAACTGAGCTTAGTAAATATTTGAAATGAAAAACAATAAAAAGGGATGGATATTAAGATTATTAGACAATTTAGTAAATGTAATATAAAGAATACAAAATTGATTAATATTAGAGAGTGAGCAAGCGAGTAGATTTATTTGATAAACCCTTTAGAACTGTAACTAGAAGATAGATAGATAGATTGATAGATATTAATATTAGTGAAATAGATTTATTTTATAAACCCTTTAGAAATTTAACTATATGGTGGAAAATAATATTAGATAATTTAAGTAATTTTATTATATGTTGTACGAAGGCTTAACTTAATTCGATTGTTCTCAGAAGAAAAAGAAGAATAAATCATTTAAGAGTGTAATTAGGATTCTCTTCAAAGATTGATTCATCTGCTAAGCTATTTTCTTAATAACTTCTTTCAAGTCTATTATTCATTTAAATAATATTTTAAGTCAATATTATTACATTTATTCATGTAAGATAAATAAATAATTAATTAATTAATTACTCTCTTTCATATGTAAATCCTTTGAAATCATTTTTCTTTGAGAATCTTAAATTACTTTCCATGAATTCTCCTGCAGGAGTATCCTTACTTTACATCTTTAAGAAGTTCTAAATTTATAATAAAATTGTAAATTAATTATAAAATAAATAATACACTAATTTAATATTATTTACACCATCTATATTTCTTAAATCGTATTAATCGGAAATCTTAGGAATATAAGGAGGTTCTACTTAAAGTTACATAATTTAATCCCAATCAACATTTTTAAAGAATGGATGGGCTCTTATTTCTTTGCAACCATTAGGCCCGTAACCTAATCTTTCTTTGTGCTTTAATTAATTTTATAAAGATATTAACAATAGATAGGAAAATGAGAATAATAAAAATATTTACATTTCTGGTTAGCAATTACTTTAAGAAAGATTAACATTCTTTTGAAAATTTTTCTTTTATTTATATGTCTTTGTTTACTATATTATCCATCATTCTATCTTTATTCTTCTCATAGAATGGAGGTGCTCCGTTTAACATTTCATAGATAACTGCACCCTTTTTGGGTTAATAATAAAAAGTGTTATAATTACTACTCATTTAGTTAAAGTCTAATTTAATTGTTTATATTTATTTACATAACTCCACCAATCACTAGAAACATCATGGCCTTATTTATTAATAATTTCTGGTGCCATATATTCTGCAGTACCACAAAAAGAATAAGTAATATCATCCTCTATTATTTATTTATTTATTTTGAATGAATAAAATACTATAGTATTAAAAAATGTTTGTACTTTTTGCTAATTTCTTGGATAGACCAAAATCAGTAAGTTTTATATGTCCAGAAGCTGTAACGAGAATATTTTCTGGCTTTAAATCTCTATATACAATCCCTTTTTCGTGTAATTTCTCCAAGCCTAAAAAGATTTCTGCAGCATAAAACTTAATCTTACTTTCTGAAAAGAATGGTTATTTAACCATGTGACCAAAGATATCACCTATATAATGTTAATAATAGGTTTAAGATATTCAGAATTATTTATTTAAAGGATTAATTTTGTTTAAATTTTAAAAATATAAATTAATTAGACTATTTTAGCTTTGAGTTATTACATTTATCAGCTAAAAGTAAATGCTTATAAAGATTAATTATCTATTTATCAATTCATATACTACTAGTAAATTACTACTTTAATGAGTGATAACTGTATCCCAGTTATTCCATTAATCCCAATGCATAAAATAAGCAAATACCAATAAGAGAAAATAATGAAGATTAACTTTAAAGAATTGCTTACCTCCTTGACAGAATTCCATGACAATATACAGCTTAGAAGCATTTTAAAAAGCATACACTAGTTGAACAATAAAAGGAGAATCGACGTTTTCCAGAATAAATCTCTCGGCCTTAGTTTGTATGACTTAGGTTTTACTTTTTATTTAATCTTTTCTAAGAATCTTCATTGCGTATAAGTTTTCTATAATTTAAAGGTATTAAATTTAATATAAGTAAAGCTTTCTACATTTTGTTATTCTGGATGCTATTGATATTTTTTCTGATAAACCAACATCAATAATCAATCAATTAATGAATGAATGATGAATGTGAAGTAATCTTTTGAAGTCAACAAAATTTAAAATAATTTACCAGTTCCCTTCTTCTTGACTAAGTATACCTTACCAAAGGAACCCGTACCAATGCACTATTTATTTATTTGAATTAATAAAAATAATATGATTATTTATCCATCCATCAGATTTATTTGATCTTAGTTATATCTATCTATTATTGATAGTAAGCTTGATAATGCAATTACAATAATTATAATGAAAATACTTTAATGAACTCAAAGTTTTCTAATTTAATTTTTTCTGAGTTGTTTTTCTACTTTGAATTAGTAATGTTGATTTCCTAAACATCGTTATTATTTAATGCTGGCTCTTCTTTAGCGCAAAGTGATCCCATATCTTTATGTTAGTTATTCAATCTTATTATTGTCTAATATTGATGGCAGTAAGTAAGTAAGTAGGTAGGTAGGATTCTACTTTTTTAAATTATTTATTTCTTTATCTTAGCTTTTATTTTATTTTTCACTTCAACAAACGCTATTTATGTCCAATATTTTATCAAGGGAATGCTCCACTAAATATCCTTCTTTACACTTCCTCTTCGTAATATCTAATTTGTAAAATTATTTCTAGATTTATTCTGATTTTTTAAATACTTGTTTTTTTTAAGTCTTATCAAATTCTTAATTTCTATCTTTTTAATGATTTCTTTTTTTTTTTTAGTTTCTACCTTTTCAACAAATATCTCTTTAATTGCTTTGTTTTATCTATCTATCTTTACAATGAATTGAAAAAGATAATAAGGTTGCTATTGAGAAAATAAAAAATTGAATTTATGGATATTAAAAACTATCGTAATTAATATTGATTGATTGATTAATAGTAAAGAACTAAAAAAGAATATATTTACAATACGAAAGTAACATTTAAAAAATAAAATTCCTTGATTCATAGTAATTCATTAGAATCTCCTCAATCTAATATAAATTTAGATTTCTATTTAGTTGAAATTACATGCTTTAATAAATACTTGCGCATTATTTAGATACCTTTAAAGCGTTTATTAGATGATGACGAATCTCATAAGGAGCTCATGAACTAATTTGAATCTATCTAAAAGAATTACAACGATTTGTAAATTGAATATTTTAATTATAAATTCATCAAATTCCACAATATACTTTCTAAATTCAAATATTTCATCAAATCTCCTTGGTAAAAAGTATCCATTAATTTTAATGAAAGAATAATATAAAAAATATCATTTATTTGTTTAAAGTTATTATTTAGCTTCATTCTTCTCTGGGTTTACAATAAAGAAATAAGTGTAAGAATATTTATATATCTTTCTTTATCCTTTCTTTTTAATTTAATCGATTCTGTCAAAAATTTTGTTTAAAGTGTAAAGTGAATTTCTAGAATAACAAAGTAAAATAAAAGAAAACAAAGTACAGATAGTTTAGATAGTTTATGCTATTTAATTTACTAAAAGCTAAAAATAGCATGTATATTAGCTTATATGTATAAAATACAATTTTAAAAGATACAGGAAATTATTTATAATTTAATGCAAGTAACCAACCTTTGAAGCTTTGAAGCGTTATTAAAATAAAAAAGGATATGAAAGTTTTATTTCTTTTATAATCATAGCAATGAAATCACTTCTTAAGTGAAATAATATAAATTAGTTTTTTATAAAAAGTAGGATATATAAATACAATTTATGAAATATGAGCTATTTAAAAGAATATACAGACTGTCGGATTAGTTATCAAAAGTCCAAAAGATAGAATAAGTAATTGTTTAAGCAGGTATTATCCTATAAATTACTCAAGATTAAGGAAAAATCATTTATCCTTACTTTGAATGATAGAAAAATAGTAAGGTTCTAATAAAAGAAATTATTTGTTTAGATAATGATATTTTTACATCTGATCAAAAATCAAAATGAATGAATGAATTAATTAATTAATTTATAAGTAATCAAGCTACTTGGAATTAATATGTATTCAGTAATACAAGAATTTATTTCATTTTATTTAAGTGAATGACTTATTAATTATTAAAATATTAAAATCTTGAAAATTAAAGATATTGTATTCCTATTTGCAATAAGTTCTTTCAATAGAAATGAGATATTTCATCTATTATCAACATATTTTTTATTTTAAATAATAAACTTTGAACGTTTATGAATGAGGATGCACCTATTTTTAGCAATAAAAGAATTGTTGAAAATAAATATAACAATAAGAATTAATTGGAAAGAAAAAATAAGAATCAGATTAATAAATAAATTAAAATGGTAGATAAAGTCCTTTATTAGTAATTATCTAATTCAAATAGCTTAATACCAAGAATCTTGTGCAAAAGACATAAAAATTAATAATGTGACACAATAAATCTCAAATCCAAAGAGAATTAATCCATATTCATATGCATGGATTGCGCTATAGAAGATTAGTTACAAATAACATAATTAATGAGTATGAAGAAGCTATTTTCAGAAAATCAAAATGAAATAATTCCAAATTGGCCTTTCTTTATGGATAATAAGCTTCATTAATAATTAAATCGTGATTTTATAAGAGAATCGTATTAAATATCAGATATAGATTAAGTAAATGCTATTTTTAACACTTTAAGAGATGAAACTATTCGGTTTATAGAAGAGCACAGGAAGAAAGTAATCATACATGTAAACTAAATAGAATAGCAAAGATAAACAGTTATTTAAAAGTATGCAGCGATGAGTGATAAGGAAAAGATGATGAAGAAAATTATAGCTCTTTAATCAGATTAAAAGAAAATGGAGGACTATATTAGAAATGAAATAACAGAAAAGGAATAAAAGAAGCTAGAGAATCATAAAGTTATTTAAGATTGCTTAGATAGATTTAATAAGTAGAAGAGTTCTTTTGAAATTGATCACATGAATAAATTAGTTGATAAATTAATTAACAATATCCAAAGCTTATCATTCTTAGTATAGAACAAGAATTTGGAAGAAAAGTAAGCGAATGAATAGATATAGCTCAAAGAGTCTCCCATAACAAAGAAATTATAGTATATAGATGCCTTTGGTCTTTAAGAATAGCCAAATAATGAAGAATCTACTTTAGAAGGAGACTATAGTAAATTAGAAATAATTAAAACAAATTATTATCAAAGCTAAAATAATGTTAAGATTAATAAATTACCAAACGGTCACATAGAGATAATAACTGATAACAAAAGTAATATTGTAAGATAAGTTTACATAAATGAAGAAATATTCTTCGACAAGAAATATGAAATACTAGTGTCTATTGACTAAAAAAACAAAACCAATAGAGATATATTCTTAGGACTACTTCCATTTTCAAAGAAAGATTAGGCTGGTTGGCAGAGTTAATTATCTCTATATTCAAGTTTTAACTCAATGGGAATAAGTTATAGTATTATGGGCTAACACCCATCTAGTTACATCGACGATTTAAGAGATATTTTGTTTTAAATACATCTAAAATAAAGTTATCTTTATTGCTTTATAGAAGCAAATGGAACAAAGAATTTACTCTATAAATTTAACTGGGAAGATTTTAAAGACGATGAAAAATACTACTTTTATATTGCTATGATTAATCCTAATGTCAAGGTCATTATCAAAGATTTCTAAGTTGTAGAAAAATTTAGAAACTTATATTCCTGATTTCACCAATTATTTTCTTTCATATTTCTTTCATATTACTTTTAGCCTCTCAACTAGTTAAATACTAAATTCCATTCATTCTTTGATATGTTTCTTAACTACCTACCCTTCTGTAAATTAATTAATATACTTAACTTTATAAAGTATGAAAAACTTTAGATATTTCATAAGTATTCTTAATCAATCGATTTAATTAAGAATATGAATCTTTTTCAGCATGAAAACAAAATATTAAAAACTATAAATTAAAATTAAATATTATTTTTTACTGTAGAAACAATCATAAATTATTAAGTAATCCTTAATTAATTACCTTATTTTTTTATTATTTATCTTCCATCATTAAAATATTTACTTTAAGACTTATTATTTTAAAATATAGTAAGTATCCTTTCCTTAAATAAAATTAATATAATTTTTTTAAATAATACTATTTATTCTATTAAAATTTCTATTCTTTGATTTTCACTTTTAAATATTATATTATATTTCTTTTTCTTAATTTCTTGCTTACTTACTTGCTTGCTTTCTTTCTTTCTTTCTTAATTAAAAAAATTGATAGTAATGTATATTTTATTTTACATTGTTAATCATGCAAAAATTTTAAAAAAATAGCATGAAAAATCTAAGATATCATGTTTATGTATATATGTAAGTATGTGTATATGGATTGATATTTTTTAAGTTTAGATAGGTACATACATACATACATACATACATACATACATACCTACATACCTATCTATCTTAGGTACTTGTCTTTTTTATTTTTTCTTTATGTTTTGTTTATTTTGTTTATTCTTTTTATTCTTTTAATTCTTTTTGTTATTTTATTGGATTGAGATAGAGATTGATTGATTTTTTTATTTTTTTATTAAGTATTTTATTTTATGATTGAATCTATTTGATTGATTGATTGATTTATTTGAACATATAATTAGTTTAATAAGAATAATATGAGATGATTGATTGATTAATTAGTAAATTTTAGTAAAAAGAGAAATGATAATAATGATGTGATGATTGATTGATTGATTGATTAATTTATAAAAACTAACTAGAATTTGTTTAAAGGCCATCTAATAATAATTATATTATATTAGTGGTGTAAATCTTTTGGATTTATTTTGAAGAAGTTGATGATTGATTAATCTGAGGTTTTCTTATAATAAATATTTCTTTTAGTTGTATGGGAGTAGTCCAGTGGATTAAAAAACTTATACTTCTAAAATAAATATTTATCATTAAGATTTATTTAATTTTTGGATTTATTTAGTTTTTTGTATTTATTTTGACAAAGAATTATCTTAAGAAAGATAATTAAGAGTTCTTCTAAAATATATTTTTGTTGAAATTACTACGAGTAGTCCAGTGGTATTAAAAACTTTAATTTCATCAAAAATATGTTTCATTAAGATTTTAATACATCTATCTGTTAGTTTCTTTATTTTCTTTTAGCTTGCTTGCTTTCTTCATTAATATAGTAATACTTTAGATAATATTAATTAAGAAAAACTAATTATTATTGAATTTTACGCTTGTCTAAGATATTCATTCATTTCGTTTAAGAAAATTCATAAATCTTTCATAATCTTTGATTATTTATTTATTAATAAATTTTATTCTTTCAAATGCTTATTAGTCATTTATCATTATATTTTATTAATCTTTTTTTCATTTCTTTCTTTAATTTGTTAGTAAGAATTATCTCATATCCCTATTGATAATTAATATAAATGTAAATAATTTTATTAAATATAAATAATAAATCTACTATTATTCTTTACTTACTTACTTATAAAATCTATTGTTTCAAACTAAAGTATTTACTTCTATTTATAATTCTATTATTGTCTTCTGAATTATTTTAATTTCATAAGTAGTTATTCTAATCTATTTTTTGTTTAAAAATCTATTATAAATAAAATTGTATTTAGTTTTAAAGATACTAAGCATAATATCACAATTCTACTTGAAGGTATTTATTTGATTTGCATTAAATAATACTTATTAAATCTATTCAAAGTTATTCTTAATTAACCTGTATTATTTAATAAACATTTCAAAATGAATTGAATGAATATTGTATCTATTATCTATAAATAAATTTTCATATGAAAATTAATAATTGAATGAAAATTTCTTTATAAATTAAATCAAATTATTTCATTACTTTCCATTCATTTTGTATTGAATAATTTATAAGCAATTTTGAACTTGTTTTATAGAAAATATAATAAAAATATTATAATGAAATTATAATTAGAATAAGAGGTTCTATTAAGAATAACAATATTTAATTGACAAAAGCCTAATAGATTTTATTATTCTTAATATTCAAATCTAATAATTTATTCTATTCGTTTGGAAGAGTTCTTTATTGCAAAATTTTTTTTTGAAGATGAAGATTTTATAGTTATTTTTAATTGTGGGGAATTAGTTAATTAAATAAAATTGAATCTTCCATAGTTTTCTTATAAGGGGAATCAATCAGTCAATTTCCTTTTATAATGTATTGGATATGAAAATAAATCAAATCAAATTTGGAATGGGGAAGAAATTCAAATCAAAGAAAATTTCCTAATTATTAATGTTTGAAAAAGAAAATTAAGATTGATAAGATTCTTTCTTTTTTTCCTTAAGAAATGAATGATTAATCTCCATTTACAGAGTATCAATAATGGAAGTTATAAACGATATTTTCTATTATAATATTTAAAATTCTTAAAGTATTTAGTATGATTATCTATTAAATAAATCCTACTTTTATAATAGAATTTTAATTATCTAAATATAATCTTCATTATCCAAAATAAAAAATGGAATGGGGGTAATATTATCAATCTATCAATCTATCTATCTTTTATCTTCTTATTCATTCTATCATTCATTCTTTCATGTAAAATCTTATGCTTAGTATTAAAAAACATTGATAGATATCCCCTATTAAGAAGAGATATCTTTCAAGAAATGAAAATTTCTTTAATTAAATGTACTTACCAGAACTTAGATTTTAGTTTTCTTTCTGATTTTTTTTTGCCACCCATGCTTTAATTATTTTAATTAATCTCTAAAAAAATTTTGGCATGCTGGGTAGGTAATTTTCCTATTGTTAATGTTGTTTGATTTTGAAAGATGTTTATTTGGTTTATGGTTATTTTTTTCTTTTTGTAAGATTTTGGTTTGCTTTTATTTGTTTGTTTGTTTGTTTGTTAGGTTTGTGCTTATTTGCTTGTTTGTTTGTTTGCTTATTGGGTTTTTAATTTTTATTGAAAGATTTTTAATCTTTTATTTTCTCAATATGAGTTAGTTTTTTTTCTTATTTTTTAATTAATTAGTTTTCTTTTTTCTTTTTATTATTTGCTTGAAACAGATTTGCGAGATTTCCTGCTTGAACCAGTTGATTAGTCATAAAAGAATAACATGCCTTTGATTAAAAAAATACTTTTTATATAGGATGATAATAAGATTTAGTGAAATTATTTTGGAATAAGATGTGTTTAAAGTGATGTTTGACTTAATAAATATTTATCGAAAAGCGGAGGTTGATCATGGAGTGGGCACTGAATAGAATAGAATTACTATGGGTGTGTAATAAGGGGTAAACCACAGTAATTTTAAAAACTTTTTACTATTCATCTCCTGATCGATTTAAAAACTACCGAATTTATGACACGATTATTTAAAAACTTGAATTTATGTTTTTCATTAAGTCTGATTGCATCAAATTAAACTTATGATACTGATTTAACACGAGGATATCAAGAAGATATGTATTTGAGATGTCAAATAAGAAAGAAATAGGAGAACTTTGCCATGACGAATGCTAAACTACTTTAAAGAGAATAAAAAGTGTTGTAGACATTTTTAAATCTATGGAATTTCTCGCTATTTGCTAGCTACTACCCCTCAAATCCATTGAATCACAATCGCATTAAATACAGTCATATCATTTACTTTTTTTTTTGAATTTTAAATTCTTTTTTCTGAATTAATTATTATATTTTCCTCTATATTCTTCTTTTGAATTAATTATTCTTTCCCCATTCTAAATCAATAGAAAACTTGAAATTTTTAATTAAAAAATTGGATCTTCATTCCCCACTTTAATTAGAAGCAAATCAAAAATCAAAGAGAATCAAATTAAATTAATCTTGCGTAATCTATTAATTATTTTAATCAAATTCCCTCCCATTACTATCAATAAATAAATCAATCATTATTATTGTATGTAGTCACATTCCTTTAATATTATTATCCCCATTGATATTTTTTATATAAATTATAAATTATTAAAAGATCTCATCGTCAAATAGAAATACTAATTAAATTATCTTATGAATACTTCTTAAACAATAAATAAATAAATATTTTTCATTCTAAGATTAAATAAAATATTTAGATGAGTAGCTAACTATCTATCTATCTATATAATTTATTTTAGGTTTTTAATTATTCTAGATAGAATTTCTTATTCATTTAATAAATTATTATTATACTTAACATTATTTTAAATACATCATTATAAGAATGAAATTATCTTCAAGAATTATTAAGTATCTATCTCTTTATTACTTAGTTAATTCATATTAACTTTAATTATTTTTTATTAAAAATTATTGTTAAATAATAAGTGAATTAATTTCTTAAAGATAATGATTAATATATCTGAATCTACTAATCTATCTATTTTTCAAAGTAAATTACAATTTTTAATTAAAATTATTAAAGCAAAGAATATTTTACTCAAAATATAATCTTTGGCATCTATTGTTAAAAGTATAGAGCTCAATATATTTTAATAATAATAATAATATAATTTAATCTTGAGATATATATCTGCTAGAAAGAAAGAAACAATTCTTCTTTTTTGATTTGTAGGAATTTATAAAATACATATATCAAATTTATAAATAAAAATTGATACTAATAATTATTTAAAGAATATTTTCATATTAGTTAAGAAAATTCTTTCTTATTAGAATTAATTAAGTAGAAATTCTTATTCAAATTTAAAATGGGATTAAAGATGGGAGTTTATTACATAATATTAAAATGATTTCTAAACTAATTTTAATAATATTAGAATGATTAGAATTATTAGATCAAGACAAGTAGAATTTTTATTTTATTTTTAAATGCTTTATTATAAATTATTTAATTTTATTTCTTCACTATTTATAAAGTATTAAAATAAATTGTAGAAATGTAAGTTTTTTAAATTAATTATTAAATAAAAAAATAATATTAGACAATATTTATTTACAAAGTAATCTAAATTTAAATAAACATGAATATCTATCTATCTTATTTTTTCATTTTCATGGCTGATTTTACTATATTAATTAAGGTGGCTTTTCAGATTAGGAAAACTATTGCAAAGATTGTTACTGAAGAAGCTATTATTGCTATTACTATGGGTCTAGTTATTGTGATTATTATGATTAGAGTTATTATTACTAATCTTGTAATTATTATTGATATTCAGATTACTACTACTGTAATATTTAGGTGTCATTTTATTACTAAAATTATTATTGAGAGTTCTAAGATAAGTTGATCAGAGATGGAGAAGCTATGTTTAAAGGAGCATTTGCTTCGATAATAGAAGGAATCTACTAAAACTCTTCTAATAGATTAAATAATTGATACTTTTTAATAAATGAATAACTAACTTCTTGATCTTATTGCTAAATTAAGAATGGTTCCTTTATTTCATAAAGATAAGAAAAATATTAGAATATCACGAAATAAGTAAAGAAAGTAAAAAAATTACTAGATCTGGGAATAACTTTTATTATTAGTTATTAAATATAATATTGATTTGATTGTATATGGAATCTTTTCTGCTTTGTTTAGAAATTAAGTTCTTTAGCTCAATACAGACTTTCAAAGTATTACTCATATTTTATAAGAATTGGAATAATAAAATAACAACTTCGCTGTTTTACACATCTAAATCGAGATATTCTTAAATGTCTACAATCTTACATTGATTCTATTACCTAGAAGAAAGGATATCTTCAATATCTAAGAATATATTCTCCGTCTCTATCTTCGAGTAGTGCTAAGGTAGTAGATCATCCTATTAACTTATCCACTTTTTCACTAACACCCAAAATCTCTCTGTTTTCACTAAAAATCTATTATAAAATATTAAACAGAGGGAATGAAGAACAAAATATCAAAAGAAAAAATATTACATTTTATGTAGCTCATAAAAGCTAAAGTCAGCGTGATATTTTGGATCTATATCTAAATGCTAATAAGTAACTAATATACTCTTCTTAATTTAATCCAATTGATCAAAGTCTTTTTGCAACTCTTCCTTTAATCTCTACATTATGAAATTCACATCTTGTAAATCTCTATGTACTTAGAGATAAGTTTAATTTTTATTGATAAAAGAATTTGCCTTAATTTTGAAAGTATGAATTTCCTTTTCTAATTATTGTTTGTATTTAAATTATAGGCTATCCATATTAGCTTAAATGTCTGATAGTCTCTTATCTAATTCACCATAGGAATATATTGTTTAACTTAACTGTAATTTTTTTTTAAAATAAAGAAATTAGTTTTATTCATGGACTTTATTTAATTTATTAGATTACTAATTATTTTAGCTAACCTGACAGCATTATCTTTTTATTCACACACACTTAACTTAAGTCTAGTATGCGCTACATGAAACTTCTATCACCCTCTCTTTGTTTTTCTATAATTTAATAAGCTATCAAAAATGAATGATATTAATCTAAAGTCTCAGGATAGTTGTATATCTGCTTATTGTGCTATTTCAACTTTTCAAAGAAATAACAAGCCATCTGATCAATCTTCTCTTCAATCGCAGAGAACGAATTCTTGTAGAATATATTTAACTAATTCTTCACTTACTCTATTAATTATGTATGATCTAATGAATAAAATCCAATATCCACATGAGCTTCCATTTCATAAATTATTTTCTTGTCTTGGAGGAATACATTAAATAACTCTGAAAATTCTTTTGCTTCATATTTTTCCAATGAGCTTATTATAAAAATAGAATAAATTAAATTAAATCTAATGATTTGTCTATTGTTATAAACTTAAATAATAAAAAACATTTAATTAGTTAATTAAGCTTTAAAAAATAATTAATTTATTACTCTTCTTATATAGCTTAGTATTTTTCATACAATTCTCTAAGGATTTCAATAACTCCACATTTGCTTTCAACATTTCTGTAATTCAAATCAAGCTAGATACATTAGTTAATTTATATAATTTAATATAATTTATAATTAATTGTTTATTCATAGTGTAAAAGTTTACTATTCCTTATAGATCTTCAAAGTTTTATTTGTACTCAACGCTGTTAGTAATATTTTATTTCATTTCCGCTTTCATTTCTACAGGTTAAATGGATTTATTTTCTAAGAAATCAATGATCATGTACTCTTTTAATTCAGGCTGTAGAAAGTAGTATTAATGAATATCAACAGTAATTTAGCAACTCTTTTAAATGATATCTTCAAATATTTATTGTTAATGTTCTCGAGATGGATAAAGTCTTTCTCCCTAATTTTCATTCCTTTCCAGAAATCCATTTATTTTAACTTTCCCACCTACTTCTCTTCCCTTATGATTGATAAGTCATTATAAAATATAAACCTTTTTTACAATTGGTTTCAATAAATTTACACAATTCATGTTTTCGATCATCTTAACTATAGAAGCTAAGCCCTAACACATTAGAAGAGATTTAGAGTCAGTGTGAAGAAAATCGACAAATCTAATAAAATTAGTTAATTATTTAAATTCAAATGTTAGCACAGCCTATTAAGTGTAAGATGCTTCTTCTGTTTGATGATAAAATATAAAGAGTAATTAAAAATATGCTGGGGGTATAAGTACTAATTTACTGATTGAGGATATCTAATGTGTATGGGTAAAAGTTTATAGAGAGTTCTTGCAAGAAGAAGAGATAATATTAGATATTTTGGTAGTTAGTTCTTATAATTTTTGAAGGAATGTAGTTTAAAGGTAATTGATCTAGAATTTTAGAAATCTTTTAATATCAATGCTGGAAATACTCTGCATATAAAATGTATTGATAATAGCTGTTTAAGACAACTCCAAGCAAATTCCTCTTATTTTCAGAATTGACTTTCTAAACATTGGATTCAATATAAATAACTTGCTATCTATAGTCTCTTTACATTTCTGCATTACTTACTTTCTCATTAGCTTCTTCCAACGTTAAAATATCTTCCATTCTAAAAATTATCTGAAGTATTGTATTCTCTTCAACTTATAATAGTTCTCCTTCTCCTTTTAGAATCTCTCTATTGTCAAAAATTATTGATCGCCCTTATTATAAATGATCACACCCTATTTTATAATCAGATTTGAGTTAAATTTAGAATACTTTTAGAATAAATTGAGTAATTAATTAAATTAACCATTAAATAAAATGATTTACATGAGAAGAAACTGTGTAGTATTGTTGATTATCCTTTTTCTCAAAGCTGGAAAGCTTAAGATCATAAGGAGATTCTCCTTTATTGAAGTAAAAATATTCTTCTTTTAGTTGAGGTCTTAGAGACATATGATTACTAGAAAACATCTGAAATACTTCATTTTCAGTAATATCATATTAAATTGGCTTTAACTTTTAATAGAGATTTATCTATTTTCTTCTTTAAATCATCAATTCATTTTACTTACACTATTTTATATCTCCTTTCATCAATTATTCAATAAATTAGGAATCTTCGTTTGCTTCTTAGTCTTAAACTTACTCTACTTTTTCTAACTTTTCTTAGATTGAATCGCTTTATTTAGATCTTAGTCTCAAAGGAGAAGGTGATTTTGATCTCTTTTGAACAGTAGAAGTTTTAATTATTCTTGTATTACTTATATTTTTAATAGTATTAGAATAAAATGCATTAAAATCAGGCTCTGAATAATCTGACAATAAATGGTCTTTTATTAATCTAATGGATGAGGAGCTATGCAATTTAGGGGATGTATTAATTGGAATTTTCGGAAGAATTTAAAACCCTTTTTCAGCTTTCATATATACTTTCTTAATCTATTCCTCTTGCTAAATTACAACCTGATGATTAATATTTTCTCTGACACATTTAGCTACCAGCTTCTGTTTAAATGGCATTCTAGGGTTTTATGGGGATAGAGATCTTGTTTTCTATTAAATTAGTAAAATGTTTATTTTATTCATATGAAAATAATATCATTCTAATTATAAAGCGTTGGATAATGAAAAGATAATGAATAAATTATTTGTAAATATATATATAAACTGATAGCTAAAGTAACTTAAACTTCTATGAAATCATTTTAAAAATAACCAGAGAATTAATAATTGTTTTCGAATCCTCAATATTTACTTTTAGTTGTTCGAGACTAATAGCATTTGGCAACTAATTTGGAATCAAAATATGCTTTACAAACAATTTCTTTGTCTGATCCTATATTTACATGCACTTACTCAACAAAATTTTAAATTAAATCAATAATATTTATCAATCTTTCAAGTGTTGATTCTTTACCTTAAATTCTACTTATTCATCATTTTAAATAGATATATTTTGAATGAAAGTTAATCCTTAGTTATTCATAAATGAATACTTATAAATAAAATATTTAAAACAGACAACAATCTTTAAATATTTAAGCTGATTTTAAAAGATTTATTACAAGCTAATAAATTTAGGATTCCAATTGAAAATTTGTTGAAGTAATTTTTTACCAAAAATTTAAAACAAAAATCATAAAATATGAATTGAAAAAGTAATATTTTTATTAATAGACTTAATTAAATATATTCAATCTTTCTTTTCCTTTCCATCTGAGCCAGCGGCAGGAGCGGCGGGAACAAGATCTTCCTTCTTGAAACCATGTTGCTAAAATGAATGAATAAAATAAATAAATTAATAAAGTTAAATAGGATGAATATGATAATTTCTTTACAGTTCTCTTGTGATCAACTTTGTATATTTGTCTTTGGTAAATGTAAATTAAGAAGATAATATCTATATTATTATTAAAAATAATTAATTTCCAATTTTATTTCATTTTAGAAATATACCATCTCTGAAACAAGAAAGCCTCTTAAGCCAAGGCATACTGATAACGAAGGCAAATAAGTCATCAACAATTGTATTCAAGAATTTATAGATCATTGTTCTCCAAGGTAAATGTTCAACACTCTTAAGCTTGTAGTTGATGTATAACTAAGGAGTCATATTGATGAAACCTATTAAATTTCATAAAAATAAATGTAAGTATTCGTTAAATCTTTATTTAATGAAAGAAATTATTAAATTACCAAAGAGATAAATGAAACCAACTAGAGTTGAGATGGCAAAAGAGTACCAACCTTTGTGTTCAAGATAAATAAGAGAGTAGATAGTGTAGCCAATTAAGAGAGGAACTAAAGCATAGTATAAATATTTAGTAGCTTACTTGTCAAATTCTTCAGTAGTACGAACCTAATTGTATTATAATAACAAAATATCATGTTTATTTCTTTAGAATGTTTCTAGAAAATAATTATTACATAAGATTATTGGGTTTAATCTATTTCGAAGAAAGGGAATTTATTATCCTTTCTTCTCTAGCACTTAGCTGTTTTGTAGATCTTCCATACCGTTACAACCAATTCTATACCAGCAGATATTAAAATCAACCAACTAGTTTCTTCACTGTCCAACAAATATAAGAAAATGACTACTTCAAAAATAAATCCTGTGTATAAACTTCTCAAACTTAATCCTTGATAGTTTTCTAAGTTTCTCCAATATGAAATATCTATTCATAATTACAATATTTTTATAAATCTATCTCATTTATTATTTTATTAATTAATTACCATTTTTAACTGCTAAGAGTTCGAAGACAGAGTGGAGTAAGGAGACTGCAAAAGTAATACCTAAATAATAAGGGTTATTATCTCCAAGGATTTCCTTAAATTGTTCCATTGAACTTTAATCATTAAGACCAAGTTAAGATTAAGCCTAGAAAGATTCTTCCATTTGATAAATCAAGAGAAGTTTTGTCCACCAGTAAGGGTAGAATACAATTGTAGTGTTGTAAGTCATCATTTCGAAATCTTTTAATTCCTAATAATCTTCTACGTTATCAGTATTTTCAGTAGGCAAATTGGCATTTTCATTTTCACTTTTCTTTTCTTCCTTCAAATCATGTTCTAATTAACCTTAGTAAATAACATCTTTGCGTCTAACCCAGAATTGCTTTGTATCTAAGATAGGTAAATATAATCTTCTATCCCTATCAATCTTCAAGAGACCTTTTCGTTATTTGATAAATTTATTTCACTTGATGATAGACTAGATTTAATTTTATATTTTTACCTTTCAATTGAGGAGGAATTTATTAAGGATGATAAGAGTTTGTATCGTGTGATAGTTGAATATAGAATCTCTATCTGAAGTGAGGTGCCTTTTCGCCTAATATGTAAAAACACAAATATCTATTATAAATATTACTTTTTTATGTTATTCTTTACCTTTTTTTGATTCGCTTTTCTTTTTTGGTTAGGGAACATCATCATTAGCAGATGAAATCAAATTCTAAAGCTATTCCTTAGTGATTTTTTCTTAGATAACAACCAATTCACCTTCTGAATGTACTTCAGCGCCATTATCTTTATTTCTGATACTGATTGTTACATAAGGAAAAGGTTCACTGAAAATCTATTCTTAAGTAAGAGAAAAAGTCTTATTGACAAAGTTCTTTTCATCGTAATTGTATTGCAAATCTTCAACAAACCAACTATGAAGCACTTCATCGTTCTTAATAATTTTCACTTTTAAGTTCTATTTATATTAAATTACAGTTTAACCAATTAAAAAACCTATAAAAAAATGGAATTTAATTTTAATATGTTGTCTCATTATATTGCTGCGAGAATACTCTCATTTAATTTAATTTAATTCTTACAAATTATGCATCGTTTTCGAAGGCATTATGGTAGTAATTAGGATTGGTTCTTTCAATATTATTAGGTCTAAACATATTGAAGATGAAATTTAAAGCCATAAATATCAAAATGTAATGGATAATTGATAATTTCCATCCTCCTTGTTATTCTTGTTATTGCCCTTAGCCCTCTTATTATTGGACATCCTATTATGGATCTTATTGCTAAGGCTATTGCTAATTTCTCTAAGAAGGTCTGTTATTTCCTAATTGCATTTTTCAACCCCTTTTATGATAAATTTTGAATTATTCTACACGTATAAATCTTGTTGATTAATAATATAGTATCAAAAATAGATTAAATTAAATTCATATATTTTTCTAATTTTCCTAAATGTAAATAGGAGAAGTAATAAAAGTAGAACACAATTATTAATTAATTGAGGAATCATGCAAGGAAGTAAGCAAGCAATCAAGCTACATTTATTTATAAATTTAATGGTTTGTATTCTATTATATATTTCTTTTGCATCTATTAATTGTAAAGTAAAACTATTAACAATAGCAATGTAAATAATTACCAACTTGAAAAGATTTAATTAAAAAATTATTTGGTAATAGGAACCAGAAGAACTATTATTATCAATTAAAAAGGAATATCTATCTACATTTTTTGAATTTATTTTGAAATTAAATTATGTTTGAGTAATATGTTAGTAAAGTATAATTAAAATATTTAAAAGTTATTGTATTACTTGGATCATATCGAAATTCCGTTTCGATGGATTAATTAAATTTAAATACTTTGAATTAATTAATTAAGTAATTAACTTATTACTAAAAAAGTATGAATCTATTGATTAATAAATTTATCCTATATCCTTATCAATAAAATTTCAATCGATATTCATTTAGAATTCTGATTCTTCATCAAAAAAGGTAAAATCTTTAACTGTAAAACAATAGCAATCTTTCCTTTTAATTTCACTCACAAATTTTAAACAATTATTCATTAAATGTATAATTAATCTTCACAAATAAAGTGTCATTTCTTATTTGTACAAAAAAGTTAAGATAAGCTTAAAACAATTTTGATTTATTTTTAATCATAATTGTATTATTTTTTAAAATAATATTTTAAAATTCTTATTAGAAAACTGATTTTAAATTAATCTGGCTAATTATTTTATAAAGAATTAAATTAATAACTAGCTGTTTATTTTCAATACTATTTATTTAAGATGCTTTATTTCTGGTAGATTAGCTTATTATTTTATAAAAAATAAGTTTGAATAAAATACTAAAATTAATAATTAGATTAATGTATAAATTGATTACGAAATATTAGAATTATTATGTTATAAAGTAAATAAAGCACTAGAAAAAAGAGTAAATATTAACTTATTGGTTGATAGATTAATCTATCTATCTCTCATTCATTCATTCATAATCCAATTTAATGGGATCATTTATTATACATGCAAAAATTTGGTATAGAATTGCACATTTTACAATTTGTATATTAGGTCATTTATAGGAATCGTGCGTAATTTTTGTCTAGCTTTTGTTAAGCAAAAGAAATTTCTCGGAGGATTGATTTTCTAGAAGAAAAAAGAAATGGGATTAAATTAAAATTGAATACTAAAATAAAGAATAGCTTCACATATAATTAGTAATTTAGCTATTATTAAATTAATCGAAAGAATAAGTGAGTGAGAGCTTATATTTTTTCAATTACCAACTTAATCAAATCAAGATAAATTCTTTTGCAATCAGATTATTAATGCGTAATATTGCTCTTCACAACATTCTTAAATTTTATAGAACTTATCAATAAATCCCCTCACCTTTTTCAATAAAAATATTCTTTTTCTATTATGTGTGTGTTATTGAATCAATTCATTTATATAATCATACCTACTTTTATTTCTTTTATTATGCAACTCTTTTCCTTCATTTGCATTATTTTATTTTGAACTCACTTGCACTACATACTCTTAATTTCATTTCTTATTTTGATTTTTTTAATTTTTACTTATGAAAATTCAATAATCGAATGTAATTACTATGCCTATTAAAATTATTACTGGTAGTGAAGGCATAGGTATTTTTTATAATAATTGTATTTGTTTTTTATTTAGAGATTTTAATAATTTTTCTACTAATTGGAAATATCATTGTGAATAGTTAAGGCATTATCACGTAATTCTCTTATACCTTATTCAAGATAATATGGTATATCTAATGCTCTATAATCTGTTTATAACTCACCAATAAATATAATACAAATTAGTTGAATAAAAATTGTAATAATATTCTAGCAAAAAATAACATGGAAATAGCCGCGTTTAACATGATTGAATTAGTGATATTTAGAGAGAAAAGGCAGAAATTTAGCAGTTTTAATTCTAAGCTTACATGATTAATTATGCATTTAATTATGAATATAATACAACACAGAATATTAATTTTGATGAATTTAATACTTACTTTTGATCATAATTCCTATATTATTGACACTATTTAACTATACATTTCTTAAATGAGTGATGCTATTACTTTGTAATTCTTAAAATTATATTGTTTAAAAACAACTTTTTCGTAAAATGATTGCAAATATAAATAATTTATCATCAGATTATATCAAAATAGCCATTAATTTTGGATTTATCAAGTTTTAATGCTACTTAATTAGGTATTTTGTTTAAATTCTTCATATTTCTAAAATTGAAAAATATGAAATACCTGCTTTAGGATAAAGTATTTGGCTTGAATTCTTCATGAGAAATTGTAAATAATAATGAGGTATTTGCTGATAGAATTTACTATTTATTTAACTCAATTACAAAAAAAAGTATTGTATTTTTATATACAGTCAATCTGTAATAAGAAAATTTAAGTAGGATACGAAATATAATAGTAGTAAAAAAAAGAAGTTTGGAATAAAAGAAAGAAACGAAGGTTTAGTTAGATACATGGGTTCTCTTTTAGTTATCTGTTTGCTTTCTTCATTCATTCATTCATTGCTTGATTGATTGATTCCTTGCTTGCTTGTATACTGAATGAATGAATAAACATTTGATTAATTGATAATAATAAATGAATATCTAAATCGTCGTGATTGATAAATTAGTATCAAATAATATTAATATTAATCAATAAATAGAAAGGATTGGTAGTACATTTGGAGATTTCACATATCCAAAATTTTCATAAATAATATTAATTCAAACAAACTCCATAAAATCTAAATCCTAAAAAAAAGGAATACTCCTATTTAAAAGCAAACTCAATTAATAAAAATGAAGTTAGATAACACTATTGTTGCTTTGGTTACCGGTGGTACCAGTGGTCTCGGTGAAGCTACCGTCTATGCTCTCTTAGAAAAGGGTGTCAGAGTCTTCATTGCTGATAGAAACGAAGAAAAGGGTCTCCAAATTGTTGCCAAGTATGGTTAGGAAAGATGCAGATTCCAAAAGTGTGATGTTTCTGATGAAACTCAAGTCAAGGCCTTGGTCGATGCTGTCATCTCTACTTTCGGTGCTATCCATATCCTTCTTAACTCCGCTGGTGTTATCTCTGCAGGTCTTATTGTTGGTGGCAAGGTAAACATTTTATAAATAATAAAAACTTAGATATTTACCTTTTAAACTCTTATTTAAGTGTATTATTATTTAATAATTACTTAATGAGAACCCAACGCTATCTAAAAAGATTACATTAATGGCATAAATAGTTGTTTGTGCTTTCAATAATAAGATAAATACTTTCTTTGTTAAAGAGATATGATAATAGTTGATTTATTTTATAGTCAGCTATGTAACATACCATTTTATTATTAACTTTACTATAAAATTTAATGGCTCTTGAAATAATATTTTTGTTGTAATAATAATTAGAACTTAGATCAAACCATCAAGACTGAAGAAATGAACAGAGTCTTAAGCGTTAACGTTGTTGGTACTTTCAATGTCACCAAGTATGTTGCTTAACAAATGGTCAAGTAATAACCCTTAAATGAATTCAAGGAAAGAGGTGTCATCGTCAACGTTTCTTCCGTTGCTGGTATTGAAGGTCAAAGAGGACAAACCGTCTACTCTGCTTCTAAGGGTGCTATTATCGGTAAGGATTTTTGCATAATTTATAAAGATAAAAGAATGGAGTTTGAAGGGAGATATTAAAGAAGAAGAATTGTTAATAATAGTGAAGAAGGATTAGATGGATTATTGAAGATTAATAGAGAAGAGTTTATTAACTTGCTAGCTAGCTATCTATCTAGCTATTAATAATATTGAATGTTAATAATTTTTGATAGTATTAATAATATCTAATTTGAGAGATATTTCTTATCATTCTTCCTCTAATGACGTATTAAATCTTATGAGTGAATCATTCTCATTAGCAACAACAATTATCATTCATATAATAAACAAATCGTATCCTACTCACAAAACCAAGCAAAAAAATCTTCTTTTTTAATTTAAATCTCTAATCAAACATTACTATTTATTTATCACATTCTCATATTATTTCATTTAATTAATCATTTCCTTTTTAATAATTATTAAAGGTATGACCCTCCCTCTTGCTAGAGATCTCGGTAAATATGGTGTCAGAGTCTGCACTATTGCCCCTGGTATCTTCCAAACTCCCATGGGTGCTGGTATGTCCGACAAGATTATTGAAACCCTTTCCAAGGCTTCTGCTTTAGGTAGAGTCGGTAACCCCACCGAATTCGCTGATGCCATTCTCGGTTTAGCCACTAACTCCTTCGTAACTGGTAATGTATTCAGACTTGATGGTGGTATCAGATTACCTCACATGTGATTTATATATAGATAGTTTTAATAACATATAACAATAATAATAATTAGAATAAGATTATAAAGTATATATATTTTATTATTCTGTATTATATCTCATTTCTCTTTATATTACTCACTCCTACAAAATCGATTCTATTCATTCTCCTCTTATTTCTCTCTTAATCAGTTTATTTCCAATTATTAATTAGCTTTGTTGATATTATTAATATATCCTTTGATATTCCAAAAGAGTAATTAATACTTAAGGAGTTTAAATTATTTATTTCATCAATTATCAAATTGGTGGATCTAACAATGAGTTAATCAAATTAAATCTCTTCATAAGTTATTAAATACTATTTGAATATCTTAATTTATATTGAAATTAGAAGGTATTTATTAATTTAAAAAGAGAACACTTTAAAAATAGTTTAAATAAAAGAGTAATGAAGGAATATATTTTTGTAAAATTAAAAAAAGAATACGATTATGAAATATTTTTAAAAAAGGCAACCACAAATAAATACAATAATAATATATTTTATTTTGTTCTGATAAAAATAATTGATTCAATTAGGATATGAAGCAAATCCTTTAGACAAAGTCAGCAAGAAAGGGGGAATGCTTTCGAGAAGAACCTTATTATTCACCTAAGCATCAAATCTAGTGATATTTTAAGACATGATGTAAGTTAACTCTGACTAATTATCATTGATCTTTTTCACTATTGTTGAATTCAAATATTAGTAAGTGATAGTTCTTCCCTCTTCTAAAGTAATTGAAGGGTAATCTACTGAAGCACCTGCAAATACATATAAACCTTCAGACCTCTCTTTAACTTCTCCAAAGATTATATCAGTTTTTGCTCCAGTCTTATAATAGTGAATTTAATATGAATCATTACTCTCAACAACTCTCCATTCTTCTAAGTTTGGAGTCTAACTCTTTAGATATTAGACATCAGATAGGGCTTTAATTAATTTTTCAAAGGGGGCATCTACTTTTAACACAGTCTTCATAGTCACTATGCCACCAGGGTTTGTTTCCTAAAATTATATTCAATTTTAATTAAAAGAAATAATAAATTAAGAAAATGAATTACCAAAGACAAAACTTTCATTTCATCAGAATTGCTGACTTGGGTAAATTAGTTCTTTTCATCATGGTAATAAACCTTAGATTCTTATAATTTTTTAGAAAGTAGTTCTTAAATCTTATTATCCATACCTTTAGTTGTTTAGTATTTAATTCTTGTTATAATGTTATTTTTTGTTTATTTATTATTGTTTAATTTATGATATTCTTTCTGCACCTTTTAAAATGCACGCCATCTATTCAATTCTTTCTAATTTCTTACTATTTGATTTCTATTTAATTTTTTCACCTGAAATTTAATTTTTGAGCTTGTAATAAAAGTTCTGTTGGATGATTAATTCTGAACAAATATTTAATCATTAATTAAATAGAAATTAACTATAGAGATTGAAAAGAAAGATTTAGTGAAAAAAACAATTAAATAAATAATAGTGGAGTGGAGTGGCTATTTAGTTATTTATTTCCTTTGATTATAATTTTTGTTTATCCTTTCATAAAATAATATATAATAATTGTACTATCTATGATTATTTTAAATCTATTATTAATTCTCCTCTATAAATCTATGAAGACAATATATTCTATACCAAAATGAATTTAAATATTAGACTCTATTTTATTATAAATTAATATCAAATAATTTATTTTAACCCTCAAATTAAGCAATTTTGTAAGTAATTAAAAATTATGTTTGATATTATATCCTGACCATTCTCTTTTCTATTTGCTTTCCTTTCAATAGTTTTTTCTATCTTATAGCCCAAATTAATCTTTCATTTATATTATTATAAATACATTAAAATAATGATAGAAGAAGGGTAGAAAATTTGAAAAATGTCCCATTTGTTTAGATCTTTATTCTCAAAATAAATTTATCTTTTTTAGTTTCTCTTCTGAATGATGTCAAATAAAATAGAAATATTAATAAAATGATCACTTAATTCTATTTAGGGATATGATTAATATTTCTAATTACTATATTATTATTAGAAGTTTTAAATAAATATCGTTAAAAAATTGAAATCAAGAAATAAAAGAATATTCATTTTGGTTAACCTTAAAGTAAAGTCTTAAAGAAATATTTTCAAAGGTGATGAGAGATTTAGCAATAAATATTTTCCAAAATATAATTTATTTCTATTTTTATTAAAATATTAATCATTTTTCATAAATTTTATTTAATTTATAGCTTGTTTATTTTTGAGTAAAAGAGTATTTACCATTTTAGAGCTGATAAGATTATTTCTATTAAATATTTTACATCTACAATGAGAAGAAAGATAAAATTTTGGATTAAGAATCCAACAACTGTTATAAGTAGTCTTAAAAGCATTAAAAAAAAGTTAAGAATTAGATGCAATATTTACAATATTTACATTTTGTATTAAGATACATGTTTATCTTCGCATTTTATTTTGATTAATTAAATAATTTATTTTATTATTTTCAAAGATTTAATAATAAATCTTTAAACAAAATCAATAATTATAATAATGATTAATTAAATAATAGATTACTAAGCTATTTTAGATTGAATTAAAATTGAAATATATATTAAGATTGATTATTACTCATATAATTATTAGTATATGATATAAGTAACCATAATGATAAATCATTAGACAGAATTTATTCGTTATTTTATATTTGAAGAATATTTTCGAAAAGAAATTAATTAATTTATCTGATTATATAAATTGAGGAGTATTGTCCAATAAAAGTTTAATAATAATCAATTGTAAATTTTGCTTTTAGGATATTGATACATAATCAGTAAGTAATATAAAGGTTTGTAATTAATTTATTTATAAAAACAAAGGTTATCAATTATTTTCTTGATTGTTTGTTCTTCATCTTATTTTGGTAACTTTTACAGAGTTTCAACAAGAATTAAGATAATATTAGAAGCAGAGAGAGGTTAGAGGAGATGATGAGCTATATAAAAACAACGAAATTACCTAAAAAGACTGTTGTTATATCTAGGGATAATCCAGAAATAAGAAGTCTTTAGAATGAAGTGAATAAAGAGGATGTATTAAAGAAGGAATTTAAGAAGATGGAGTCATTCATGCTGATTGGAAGCGAGGCTTTATCGAACAGTATTTAATCAAAATTAGAAGATTGGGATGAGAAATTATATGGTAATAAGAAGAATAAAGCAACAATAGATGATGAATTAGAGTACAGAAAAAGCTAAAGGGAATTGAGAAAAAAAAAGAAATACAGAGATGATTTTTATATTAGCTAACTTTAGCCAAGAGATCCTGAAAAAAATATTAGAATTCGATTAGAAAATAACATCCAAGGTAATTAAATGGAGAGGGATGATATTATGGAATTATATAATAAAATATCTAAATCCTACAAGAATAGAGAAAATATAGAAATCAGTAAAAAGGAGTATAAATTCCCTCAAAATGATAATATTTCTAAAAAGGTTATCATCAAAGAGATTGAAAGGAATTAAGAAAATGAAAATCAGTATTATGAAATGAATCCTAATTAGACTCCCAGATCAGGTAGTAGTAGGATAATTCAAGATTCAGAGTTCAGATTCAAGAAGAATTCATTTAGTTAAGTGTAGAAATAAAACTCAGATTATTTTTATGAGGAAGAAGAGGAGGAAGACGATGACAGTGATGAGGATGATAATGATGATGATTATGAAAAAACCAGTGGTATGGATGTAGACTATTTGACAGAAAGAAGTTTAAGAAGTAATTTCGATAAGGCTTCAGTTTTTTCTAAATCTAGATCGTAGATTGAAAAAGAATGGGAATATAATAGTTTGAAGGAGTATAATATTACAGACATTCCAAAACTAACAGAAGAAATAGTAATTTGTTTTAATTTACAATACAAATAATGATTAATACTAACTATAAAATGGTTACTTCAATTTAATATTAAACTCTAATTCTATTAGAATTCTAAATTATTTACTAATTGCAATTAGGATACTCAAACATTTAAGCCTCAATAACCCGAAAAACAAAAAGAAGGATCCCAGATGGATATCGATAAGACAAAAGATAATGATGAGATAAAAGAAGGAAGGGAGAATAAAGAAACAGGGAAAAATAAATAAAAGAATAAAAAAAGGATTTTAAATATAAAATAAGAGAAATCTTATGAAGAGTTTTTAACTCTAAATATCCACGAAAAGATACAATATACGGCTTAAGTTGACCAGTAAATAAATAAATTATCATTATATTACATCATTTTTTATATATTTATTCTTTCAATTTTTTAATTTAAAAAAAGTATTTAAAAGATTAGCTTTGGCTATACTCCAGGCAGTGTAATACATCCAGATAATCAAGTTCAATACTATAGAGATATGACCAGCTAATCGAGAGATTTACTTGGAATTGATAATGATTACAGAGGAACTTATTATGAGGGTGAAAGATAACAGCTGCTTGAAATTGATGATATTTATATTGATCTCAATAATGTTACTTTTTAGGATATCACTAACATAGTCAGTGATAGAGTACCTTATCATTTGATTGAAAACTACACCAATCCTAAATTTGTTGTTGAAAACTTCAACAAATTCTCCTATGTGCCAGAAAAGAGCAGTAATTAAGTTGTTGATAAGTAAGGATTTATTTTTTAATTTAGATTATTTATTTCTTTACTCTAAATACTATAATTTTTGGAATGAAGCTTAATGATTTAAAATTAATGTTTATTTATTTAATATAAGGCTGACTTATACTTAAAGTCTCCACGATGTAAAGAAATCATAATATGTAGAAATGAAGAGTTATTACTAGAAGATGAAAACATGGTAGGATAAAGATTTTCAAGTTAGTCATAAGGATATCGTCAGTGAGACAAAATCTGTTACCGATTGGCTTATGGAAGATTTGTATCACATAAGAAAGGCAACAATAAGCTCTTATGATTTAGATTTTCATCCTAAGATAAATAAAGTTCTATAAACATAATTGTATCATAAATTTGAATAGAAGTTACTACTTCTCTTATAGATTATTCTTTATAGAGAGAACATTCCTTAATGGAAAATTCCTCGAGATATATTTGGGAGACCTGAGTTAACAGAAGAAGAATAAAAAATTTAGAGAATGAAAGTTGATAAATTAAGAGAGGAAGATGAGCAGAGATTTTTTAAGTTATTTACTACAGAATAATAATTAGTTTAAGATTTAAAGAAGTTGCTTAGAGATGTTAATTAAATATCTTCAAAGGGAGTTGACGGTCGTTCAAAGACAGAATTGTTGAGAATATTCTTAGTTGATTACAATGAAATAGTTAAATATAAGTCAGAGTAATTGAATAGAATAAAATAAATAGATGAAGAATTGGGTGAAATCAATATGAATTTCAGTTAAATTGAAGGCAAATCTCTCTACGAACGTTTGTATGAAGCTAAGATAGGCCATATAAAGAATTAAGTAACAGATGAATTAAGTGATGTATAAGTTCTTTCAATGCTCAGCAATAAAAGAACGTAGCTTTAAAAGGAGAGGTAATCTATTCTACTTAACTCTGCTCAAATATTCCCTATTTCGGAAGAATAAATATAAGAACTATCTTAAGGAAAAAACAGTAATGGATCATCTCCTAGATTATCACCAACGAAGACTTAATCTGAAAATTTAGCTGTTTCAAGATTAAAATAAAGTGCAAATAAATAATTAAAATAAAACAGCTCTAAAGATAATAGAAAAGATAAAAATGGAGATGATTATAAACAGAATTAAATAGATTACTAGCAAGTAAGCAAAGAAGATTTATATATTCCTTTAGATTAAACTAATGCATCTAATAGGACAAGTAGAACAGGCTTGACTCCTTAAAAGCAACCTCAGTAATCTGCTTAAAAGTTATAAAGATCTAATACAGCAATAAGTTAGAGAAATTAGGGTGGATTAATGACTCCAATTTCAACTACTAAAAGTAGAAATGTAAGTGAATTAGGAACTACATCAAATAATAGATCACTACACAAGTCATCAACTCAAAAGAGTTTATTCAGTTAGTATAAATAATAGAGCACTATAGTTGATTTCTCTCCAAGAGATTTTGATTTTGATGATAATAGTCCTGAAAATAGAGGAGATTCCCGACTAACAAATAGATAAATAATGAATGCTACTCCTACTTAAGAGAATTATGAAGATAGAGAAAGACTAGATGAACCTTAAAGGGGAACACCTGATAAATTTTAAAGGAAATAGAACCACAGTAAAACAACTTATGTTATTGATTCTCAAAGTAAAGAAAATGAAATTAAATAAATAAAGCTCTTTTAGTAAGCTAGAAATCAAGAGAATAATGATAGATTAGCTTTAAAACTTCATAAATCTCCAGTTGTAAGTGAATTCGATTAGACATCAAAAAGTAATCTTAATTAAAGCAGAAGTAAAAGCCCTATGCTTTCTAAATCTCCATCATAATTATCATAATTCGGATTGAATTAATCCTAAAAATCAGCTGATAATGAATTTGTTAGAACTAAAATGGATAGAATGAAATAGAGATAACCTTCAAATAATAATTTAATGAATTCCTCTTAGATTTTAACTACTCCTTTAAAATAAAGCTCTATAAACTAAAATAATTCTGCCCATATAAATTCAGCTAACAGTAAATCTTTCTCTGTAAATAAATAAGCTCCAAGTTCTGTAAGTAACATACAATAAAAAGACTGGAAATAAGTCTTTTAAGCTGCCAAACATCGTACTTAATTTTCTAATAAAAAGTGAAAAGCAACTAGCTAGCTAGACAGCTTTTTATCATATTAACTTAAAAATTCTTGAATATAAATATAATAATTTAACTCACAATTCTCATAAATGTATATAAATTTAACAAAATATCTATCTATCTTTCTATGTATTTTACTAACCTTTAATCAAATTCATAAAATATTATTCCATTTCAATTAATTATTAGTATTTATTTTATAAATTTAATATTTTATCTCAAATAAATAATTAATATTCTCATCATCAATCATTACTCTAATGTTCCTATTGTTTATTGTTTGGGAGATAAAAAATATTATTTGTTTAATATATTTTGATTATTAATTGATAAAATCTTTCATCAATAAATTTAGTATTTAAAAAATAAATAATTTTTAATATTTTATAAAGTTTAAATTTATGGATAGATCAATTTAATATTTGAAAAACAAAGAAAGGTATTATTTTTTCTTGCATAAAGAAAACAGGATATATATTAATTACTTGTAAATTATTATATTAAATTTTAATTAATTTTATCTCAAGTTCTAAAATCATACATCTATAATCCCTAGCTTTTTAATGCTATCTTATAATTCTTAATTACTTTTGTATAAGTCTTGTAGGATTTATTCTTAAATCTAGGTCCTTCTATCTTTATGATCTTTTTAAAAAGATACTTCAATATATTTTAAGCAAGTATTATATTCTTTCTTATAGTAAAACTCAAAGCTTCTGACTTTAAGGACTTATTCCAAAAAAGTCTAATAGTTAGGTGTTTAACTAAAAGACTTAAGGGATATATCATCAGCAATTTGAAGATATTTCTCTCCATCTTCAATTTTTTCTTAAAAAAAGGAGAGTTCAGCTAACATCAGCTATAATTCAAATTAAAAATCAACAGTATTAATTCTATGAGCTAAATCTAATGACTACCTTATAAATTATTCAGATTCATGATACTGTCTTTTTCCCATCAACATTAAGGATATTTAATATGAGATAACCAATCTATAATAAATATAATCATCCTCAATTTCATAGTCTTTTCTTTTTTCTAGATAAAGTTAGCCATACTTCAATAATCCTTTTAAATCACCTGTTTCTATGCACAAGAACGAGATAGCTTTAATAGAATTAAAAAGTTGTTCTTATTTTTTAGAGCTTAAATCCTTTTAAGATAATAAATGCTCGACAACTTATTAATAGCATTCTATTGATTCAGTTAAATTCTTTAATTCTAAAAGAATTTCAGCTTTTTCATTCCAAAGCTATAGTTTAATTTCATCATAATCAGGTGACTTTTGAATATATTTTTCTATAATTTCTGCAAAATCTAAAGCATCCTCATGCATTTTTAAAGTTTTGTATGAAAAAAGCTGTAGATACATACTCATAAGCACATTATTATTGAATGTTTTAAGCAAATTATTAATGTTTAAAAATGAGTACCATTTTCTCCCCCATTCATAGCTTTTCTTGAAATCTTTCTTAAAGAAGTAATTGTCTTTTAAATTGATGAGCATTAAGTAAGTTTCTAAATCATCTAACATTAGCTATCTCCTCTTATTCAAATACATATTAAAAGAACTTAATAGAATCTGAAGAATTCTATCATACTATTCCAATTTTTAATAAAATGGTATTAATTTTATAGAGACTTTAGCAATTCTTATATAGTCTTTAGAGGGATCCAGTTTGCTCAAAAGATCCTCATAAAGTTTTATTCCTTCTTAATATTTTTATTTTATTAGAAATTCTTAAGCAATTTAATCATTTTAATCAATATTAATTATGGTTCTATCTTACTATTCTTTTATCATCTCTCTATTTACTTATTTTATTACATCTTCCATTTCTCCATTTTAATATTAATTGATTTAACTAAATTAAAAACTAAAATGTTTATTTAAAGATTCTTCTTTAAAATCTCCATAATTTTTTCTTATTTCTGAAAGTATATGTTTGCATTTTTAATATTGGTGAAGTTTTTAATTGCACATATAAAATGCAGTTAGTAAATTAAATTTAACCTTATTATCAAGGTTTTCATTTATAATCTCTTTAAACTTATTGAAAGAATTTAATGCATCTTAATATTAACTTGATTAATAATAATAGTACCCTAATAAATTATAGATATCAGTTATTTATTACTGGGGAGCTTCAATAGTTTATTATTTTTCAATAAGGTTTTTAGCTATTTCAAGATAATTGATTGCAAATTATATTTGATCAGAATGAGCCATAGTACTTTAAAATAGATTCGTACAGCTTAATATTTCTGAATCTAGTAAATTAGGTCTAAGAAATTGATACATATTGTAAAGATCTGCAGCTTATTTTCTAGATTCCATTAAATTACCTATAAGAAAGTAAAACTCAGTTAAATAAGCAGCTACGATTAAAGACTGGATACATTCCTATTTAGCAAATTGCTTTTTAAATGTTTAAAGTATGCTTATAGATTTTTCTACCTCATTTCTTTATAAAAATAAGTCAGATGACTTTTATGCCATTTGAAAAGCTTAATTTAAATCTTCTACTTATGATATCTCAGTAGTAATTTAATTGAACATTGTTTCTGAATTAGAATTATTTATCTCATATTGTTATATAAACTAATTCTCAGTGATCTATTACAAACTTGAAAAATTAAATCTAATATGCCTTGCCTTATGAAATATTCTATTTGGAAAAAATAATATTTGATTGGTTACATTTCCTCTTATTGGTGTAAGTTTATTTCCAAATAGCCTTCTAAAATTGTTTGATTATTTAAGCAATCTACTGAGCATCTTAGATATATGTCTTTTTAACTAATTTTATTTCTAAGTTATAACTATTTGATTAATTCAGTACTTAATTTTCAATAAATATCAATTAAGTTTTTAATTTAATTATTATTAATTTAAAAGCCACTCTTTTTAATAAATAATCTTATTATTAGTGTTGAAAACAAGTAGGAATTAAATAAATTTAAGTTTTTTTATTAAATTTTTTATTTCTTAAAAAAATATATTGATTTAAAAAACTTTTAGATTTAAATCTAGATAGATATGAAGCTATCACTTATATATATTTTTGTAAAAGTGAGGAATTAATTTATTACATTATTTGTAAAGTAAGCAATGAAAATAATTTTTATAATTTAAGGCTAGATAAATAAATATAAATTTACTATAGATAATAACTCTTTTAAAAATAATATTTCTTTTTGTAAATAAATAGTTAATAAAGATAAACATTTAAAAATTATTATCAAATTTCAGTCAGTCTATCTATATTAATTGAAAAATACATTAGTAAGATTATTATTTTATAGATTCATTTAATCAAAAGCAACTAATTTATTAACTATATTTGGAATGTTTGGTTACTTATGAAATGGATAAAGGCATGATAAAGATTAAGTGGGAATTATAATTTTACTTTTCTACATCATTTTATTTAAAAATAAATCTACATATAAATTATACTTTATAATCTCAAAATGTAGACAAACAGACTGACGGCCAGATAAAATAAAAAATTAGTATTTTATATTGTTTAAATTATACAATATTACAGAATATACTTTAAAATCTTTAACAACAAACATCTTAATAAAATTAATTCAAGGATTTAATAAAATTAATAAATGAGTAGGTAGTATATTTATTTTTATAAATTATTATTTTAAAATAAATGAAGTAAGGTTTATATTAAAGTAATTAACTTTTTCTTATAGAAATGAATGAATATAGCTAACTAGTTATTATTATTAATAAATAAATAGAGAAATTTAATTTTTCTGAAATCACACATCAATTATTCCAAGCTTTTTAATAATATCTTATAATTCTTAATTATTTTTGTATAAGTTTTGAAGGATTTATTTTTAAATCACTGACCTTCTATCTATTTGATTTTTTTTTAAAGATGACTCAATATATTTTAAACAAGTATAAAATTATTTCTTTTGGTAAAACTCAAAGCTTCTGACTTAATGAGATGAATCCAAATAGTCCTAATAGTTAGGTGATTGACTAAAACATTTAAAGGATATATCATCAGAAATTTTAAGATAATTCTCTCCTTCTTAAATTTTGTCTTAGAAAAAGGATATTTCTGCTAACATCAACTACAATTCAAATTAATGACCAAATCTGTTAGTTCTTTGAGCTAAGTCCAATGATAACCTAATAAATTATTCAGATTAATTATACTATCTTTATTCCATCAACGTTAAGGATATTTAATAACTAATAGCTAATCTATAAAAAAGAAAATCATCTTTGATTTCATAATCTTTTGTTTTTTCAAGGTAAAGTTAACCATATTTCAATAATCCTTCTTAATCACCTGTTTTTAAGTATAAGAGCGAGATTGATTTAATTAAATCTAATAATTCTACTTATTTAAAAGAGTTTAAATCCTTTTAGGCTGAAAACTCTTCTATCATTTATTTAATATTTTCTATTGCTTCAGTAGGTTTTTTTGATTCTAAAAGAATTTGAGTTTTTTCTTTACGAAGCTTATATTTGCTTTCCTGGTAATCTGGTGATTATTAAATATATTTTTAAATAATTTCAGTAAACTCTAATGCCTCCTCATACATTTCCAGTTATTTGAAGGAATATAGATGTATATACATACTTCTAAGTACATTTTTATTGAATATAATAAATAAATTATTTATTCTTAAAAAAGAGTACCATTTTCTTCCCCATTCAATGCTTTTCTAGTAATCTTTTTTCAAGTAGTAAGTATCTTTAATATTCACTAGCAATTAATATGTTTCTAAATCATCTAACATTAGTTATCTCCTCTTATTCAAGTACATGTTAAAAGAACTTAAAAGTATCTCAAGGATTCTATCATATTATTCCAATTTTTAATAAAATGGTATCAATTTCAAAGTAACTTTAGCTACTCTCATATAATCTTTAGAAGGATCGAGTTTTCTCAATAAATCCTCATAAAGTTTTATTCCTTCTTAATATTATTTTTTTTATAGAAATTCTTGAGCAGCTTAATCACTCTAATCAACATCAATTATCGTTCTATCTTATTAATCCTTTATCATTCCTTGAGTTATTTCAATTATTACATCTTACGCATCTTAAGTTTTATATTAATTGATTTAACTAAGCAAAAAATCAAAATGCTTATTTAAAGATTCATCTTTAACACTTCCATAATTTTATTCTATTTCCTAAAGAATTTCTTAGCATTTTTAATCTTAGGAAAGTTTTTGATTGCATACATATTATGCAGCTAAGAAATTAAATCTAACTTGATGGGCGATGTTCTACTTTTCGATTTCATAAAATTAACTGAAAGAATTTAAGGCATCTTAATATTAGCCTAATAAATAATATTAGAATCCTTAAAAATTACAAATATTAGCTAATAGTGTTTGAGATGTTTCGATAGTTTACTATTTCTCAATAATATCTTTAGCAATATTTAGATACTTAATAGCAAATTAGGGTTAGTCAGAAAGAGCCATAGTACTATAGAATATATTATTAAAAGCTAATATTTCAGAATCTTGTAAAGAAGGTCTAATAGATTCATGCATACTGTAAAGATTTGTAGCTTATCTTCTTGATTCCTTTATATTTCCAATTAAATAGTAAAAATCAGTTAAATATGCGGCTACCAATAAAGCCTCAACGCATTCCTCCTTAACAAATTTATTTTTAAATGTTTATAGAATACTAATACCTTTTTCTACCTCATTTCTATGTAAAAGTAAATCAGATGACGTTTAGGCCATTTGAAAAGCTAAATTGAGATCTTCTACTTAATTTATTTTAGCAGTAATAGAATTCAATATTGTTTCTGGATTAGAATTATTTATTTAATGTTGTTATAACAATAATTCAAACTATTTTTCTGTGAATTATTACTTAGTAGAAAAGTTAAATCTAACTAAAGATGATGCTTTATGCAATATTCTATTTGGCTAGTATAATATTTCAGTGTTTAGATTTCCTCTCAGATTAGGGATAAGCTCTTTTCCTAACACTCTTCTTAAATGAGCTGATTGTTTAAGCAACCTTGTAAGCATTTTTGATCTACAAACTTTTTCTAATCCTGTTTCTAAGATTTCAATATCTGATATTTTTTTATTAATAATTTAATATTTGATTTTCAACCAATTCAACTAAGTTTTAATTTGATTTTGTTAATTAAAAATAAAGAATCTAATTTAATGAATAGGGTTAAAAAGAGTGTAACATTTACTATGTTCTTAAGACATTAATCATATAAAAATTTATAATTTTAAAAGAGTAAAATTATAAGATTTATAAACCCTTCCCTTTTTTATTTTTAAATTAAATTCAGGAATTAATTTATATTAGTATTTTTAAAATAAGTGAGAGAAAGTCATTTTTATTATTTAAGGCTATAGAAATAAGTACAAACTAATCTACAGCAGATAGTTCTTTCCTATTTATAATACTTATCTTCCAGAATATTCTCTAGTTAGAAAGGATAGAAAAATAATATTTCTTGCTTTGCAAAAAGATAGCTCATATGTATGGATTATTAATTAAAATTTATTTATCAAATATCTTATATATCTAGATTCATTTTCAAAGTATTCACAAAGACCTCATTTTTCATATTTTTTTTATCTAAAGTAACTACCCTGATTTACGTATCAGTGAGTTTTGGTTGAATATTAAATTAATTTGTTCTATATGTATCTTATCAAAAGTAACTACCCTGATTTATGAATCAGTGAGTTTTGGTTGAATATTAAATTAATTTGTTCTATATGTATCTTATCAAAAGTAACTTCCCCAATTGATGTATCAGAGAGTTTTGGTTGAATATTAAATTAATTTGTTCGATCTGATGTAATATCAGGGTCTTAATTTTAATCTTTTTATCTTCATAATATTTTAAAATAAATCTAGTTAAAATATAATTTAAATAAACTAAAAATGTAAGTAGATAAAATAGTTAATGTTCTGTCTGTATCATTTAGATTTTATAAAATTTCTATTTTAATTCTCAAATTTATGTTATATAATATACTTTACAATCATTATCATCCCTACCAATAAAATCTAAATGAGAAAATATGAATTATTTATATTCAGAATTGATAATAAAAAACTTTTAGATTTAAATCTATCTAGATAGCTAGCTATACATTATTTATTTTTTGTAAAAATGAGGAATTAATATATTAAATTATTTCTAAAGTAAGAAAAGAAAATAATTTTTACTGAGTCTATATAAGTAAATAAAATTTACTTTATATAATAACATTTTTAAAAGTTATATTTCTTATTGTAAATAGAATAAATATTTAATAAAGATTAACATTTAGAAATTACTATCAAGTTTTAGTCTATCAATATTAATTGAAATACATTTGAAAGATCCTTATTTTATAGATTCATCTAATCAAAAGCAAATAACTCGCTAACTATATTAGGAATGTTTAGTTACTTATTAAATTGATAAATGCCTGACAAATATTAAGTGGGATTTATAATTATATTTTTCTATATCATATTTTTTAAAAAGAAATCTATATAAAAATTCTAATTAATAAACTCAAAATTTTAACAGATTAAATAAATAATTAGTATTTTATATTGTTTCAGTTATACGATATTACAAATTATACTTTAAATTCTTTAATTATTCACATTTTAATAAAATTAACAGCCCTTAAAATTTTTAACTGATTTGTGATAGAAAAAAAATTTTTTGAGATTTGTTTATTTATTAATATACTTTAAAAAGTGAACATCGTCCCCCTTCACAGATAAAGATACTAATGAAACGAAGAATAAAAAAGAGATTTAAACAAAAACATTAACATTTTTAAGTAAATATTTTCTATTTTAGATTTTTATATTTCTCTTTTAGATATTTTATTCTAAGAACTTAATTTTTTGGAACTAATAAATAGATTAATTCTAAATAGTTTTAAGAGAAAAATTCTTTTATCAATTCAAAGAAAAAAATTATTTGATTCATAAATTTCTGATATACAAGTATGCCAAACCAGACTTTTATACTCACATTTTATGTCATAAGTTTTTTGAAATTGAATGATTAAAAATATATTAATTGAGTATATGCCTTGGAAATTATTTGAGTGATAAATAAAATTTCATTAAAAAACATAACAGAATTAGATGGATGAAGGATATTGAAAATTATAAATAGATATGCTAATAAATTAATAAATAATCAATATTTAGTGTATTATCCTTGACAATTCAAAACAGCCTCAATTCAGTTATTACAATTTGAATACAGAGTATCAATTAATTCAGAGCACCCTTATGAATAGAAGGCTTTTTTTAGAGTTTCCAGACATCTTCCTTAGTAGAAATTTTTTTCTTGATCCTCCAAGCATCCCCAACCATTTTCTATTATGTTCAAATCAGGCGATTAAGGAGGAAATTTTAGTTTCTCAATATATTCATTTGTTAATTACTACTTCGCTATACTTCTCAGTAACATTGAAGTATTTTCTATTAATTTTAGCACCTATTAAATATCTCAATATTATTTTACCTTATTTTTTAGCTTGGAGTTTACTTTCATCTGTAAAGATGATGCTTTTAAAGATATCTTTATTCCACTCATCCATCTCAATGGCAAATCCATTTCTTTTATCAATTTTACTCTCTAATAACTTGGGTTTAGAGTGAGTATTTTTGGGTTTATTACCAATTTAGATAAGGAATCTCTAAATTGTTCTTATAGATGCATTTTCAGGATTTAGGTTTGCATTTAGTTAAATTGAATAGATATTAATTTTATTTATAATTTAGAATAAATGAAGTAAGGTATATATTAATATATTTAACTTTTTCTAAAAGAAATGAATGATTATTACTAACTAGTTAATATTATTAATTAATAAATAAACTTTATTTTTCTGAAATCATACATCAATAATTCCAAGCTTTTTTATTTAACTTTATAATTTTTAATTATTTTTATATATGTCTAAAAGCATTTGTTATTAAATCACTTACCTTCTATCTATTTGATTTTTATTAAAAGATGATGCTATATATTTTAAGCAACTACTAACCTTTTTCTTATAGTAAAACTGAAAGCTTCTGACTTGATTAAATGAATTCAAATATTCCTAATAGTTAGGTTCATCACTAATAAACGAAAAGGGTATAGCACCAGCCATTTTAAGATATTTCTCTCCTTCTTTAATTTTTTCTTAGAAAAAGGAGATTTCTGCTAACATTAACAAAAATTCAAATTTATAATCAATTCTGTTAATTCTTTGAGCTATGTCCAAAGCTTTCCTCATAAATTATTCTAATTGTTCATACTATTTTTATTCAATCAATATTTAAGATATATGATAACTAATAACTAATCTAATTAAAAGAATATCATCATTTATTTCATAATCTTTTGTTTATTCAAGGTAAAGTTAACCATATTTCAACAATCCTTCTTTATCACCTGTTTCTATTAATTAGGATGAGATTAATCCAAGTAAATCTAATAATTATGCTTATATATCAGAGTTAAAATCCTTTTAGGATAATAATTATTCTATCATTTAATCAATATCTACTTTTAATTATGCCATATCTTTTGATTCTATATCAATTAGAACTTTTTCTTCATTGAGCTAATATTAGTTTTCCTTATAGTCTGGTGATTATTGAATATATTTTTAAATAATTTCAGTAAACTCGTAGGCCTCCTTATACATTTCCAGTTATTTGAATGATTCTAGTTGTATATACATACTACTAAGTACAGTATCATAGAAAAAATAAAATAAATCATTTATTATTAAAAAGGAATACCATTTTCTTCCCCACTCAATGCTTTTCTAGTAATCTTATTTCAAGTAGTAAGTATCTTTAATATTTACTAGTAATTAATATGTATCTTTATCATCTATCATGAAATATCTTCTCTTAATCAAATACATATTAAAAGAACTTAAAAGAATCTCAAGGATTCTATCATATTATTCCAATTCTTTATAAAACGGTATCAATTTCAAAGTAACTTTAGCTACTCTCATATAATCTTTAGAAGGATCGAGTTATCTCAATAAATCCTCATAAAGTTTTATTCCTTCTTA